>JAWWLR010000054.1:40536758-40556038 GCA_035041075.1 Acraspis erinacei
TTGCACGAAAAATGTACACCCCGCTCACACTGCCAAGTGAAAACTAAAGCGACAATTGTCGACTTAACACACAGTACCGACTTAGGACCAAATTTGAACTAAATTGATCAATATTAACATGTGCCCCAAAGCACTGAACGTTTATCATGCAATGATCAAGTGGAAAAATATCGTAAAATTTCAAATTCAGGTAATCTTTTTATATTTCATCGGAATGCTTTGGCTCTCTACAATTAGGGTCTTTAGACTCTGTTGAAAAAATATATCTGCACGAAAATTTTTTTCTTTAAAATTTACAAAATGACGGACCCCTAAAGTTTAACTAAAATTACATTTTCACAACTAATAACAAAATCTCGTAAAATGTTTAAAAGGGGGATGGCCGCCCATTTTTCTTTTTTTTTAAAATCTTTTCACCGAATAGTCAGAAATTTTGTTTTTCTTTGTTGTTATTTGATTAGAAAACCTTTTAAACTTAAAATAACATTTTTTTATTATTTCATCAGGTACAATTCTTAATTTTTCAACATTTTAACTTTCATGCTTAACGAAATATGGTTCTTTGCAATAATGTACCCTTTTAATTGATACCTGAAATGTTTTCAGCGAGAAATAAAGAAAAAAAGAGTTTAAATTAAAATTGGGCGGCCATCTTAAATTTTTTTAAATGTTGAGTTTTGATTTGGTGGTGATCATTTCTATTGCCATTCCAACAAAATAGGGGTGGAGGGGTTGAGACCAAGAAGAATCCAAAATCGAAAAATAAGGACTAGCCGAAGAGCCACTCTGCTCTACTATAATTAATAGCAATAAATTAAAATAAATAATAAAATACCTTCATCGGTTTCATTACATTATTAAATTTTTAAGATTCACAAATAAAAATTCTTCAATATTAATGATTTATAGTTTAAAATTACTAAATTTTGAAGATGTATAATTAAAAGTTCTTAAATTGTGTTAATTTCAATGATTTAAAAAATCAATAGAATTAAAATTCGAGAATTTTTATTTCTAAATTTCCCAAATTGATTAAAATGCAACTGTAAATCATAAAAATTACAGAACATTTCATTGTAAAATTTGCAACTTGCCTAATTTTAAATTGTAAATTTTTCGAATTGAAAACTTTGCTAATGTTAAAGGTTTAAAATTTAATGTCCTACAATCTTAAAGAGTTACAGTTGTTAATTTTTGAAATTTAGAGACTTATTAGGGGCATTCAACTTTAAACGGGTTCTCTGCCCAAAACCAATTTTTTCTATTTTCTTCAATTTGCGAAAAATTTTAGTACTATAGTACACTTTGGTGTGCAGAACATTTTTCATTTAAATGTTTCGGCATCAAAACCAAATAAAGTTGGCCCGAATATCTCAAAACATGTATCCTAGAATTTTTATGAAATCCATATTAAAATTAAGCTTAGAGTTTCTATTTTATAACCCTGCAGGGATATCACGGATATTGCAGAATACTCTGTAATATTAATTAAAATAATTACTTAATTGCAAACTCAAGTAATCTGAATTCAGAACCGAATCCTCTTGAAACAACTTCAGAATGCCTCATTTGTTTTTGATTTCATTCAAATAGATAGTGATCCAAGGAGACCAAACGACAATGCGCGCGCGAATGAAAAATGACTCGAATTTTCGGACACAATTCAGGGAATGGCGTACACTGAATTGCAAAGTTTCGCTTCGTTTTGAGTCAAATATCTGACAGTGCTGAGAGCTGACAGCTGAAAACTTTTTCTTGGGCATTGTGTTGTTGTAAATTTGATCTGGACTTTATTTGCATAAAGCGAGAAAATGAAAGCGTTACGGAGAATACAGTAAGTAAAAAATCTAGAAACGTGAACGCACGCTTCCCGCGTGTGCATTTATTGATAGTTTTTAATATTCCTTGATTAATAAAGAAAAATTATATTTTGATATAAAAATGGTAAAAATTGTAAATATGCTAATATTACAATATTTTAATATAGAAAATATGGACTATTATATTGGGAAAAATGTGGATAGGTCAGTATAAAAGTTGGCCACCCCTCACGAGAGTAAAGCCCACCCCTAAAGTATTATTTCCCTTGGAAAGATCCCTATCCTCTCTGGTACACCCTGATATAAATATTATTACACTTTGATGGGGTTAGGTTGACACTCAACCCCCATAGAAGGCATGGTGTAGACAACTAGGGTATCTCCTTTGCCTCCATACTTTCTTTTTCATTAGGCCCGAATACCAGCCTGCACGTGGCTCTCGTCACAATACCTGGGGTTTCACTTGTGGTATCCCATGTTCACATACAAAATCGTCTCCACGATCAAGTAAATTCCACTCCTGGAAATTACCACGATTATGAGTTACGCCTCATTATCTAGATTCTAGAATCTTGATAAATTCTGAAAACCCATTATTTTAATCGTACGGAGTGTGGACAATCAATATCAATCACTTACATTATATTTGGCATTTATTTATTAAGAATTCATCCCTTAATTTAGATTCACAATTTTATAATTTGGGTAAAGATTATTTTAATTAAATATGATCGTTATTTCTAAGAAATTAATTCTATTATTTGTATGTATAAACAATTTCTTTGGAATGTATTCTAAGTAGAATCAATATCAAAATTGATCAACCCTTAATAATTATTTATAAAATTGAAAAATAGTCCTATTGTTAATTGACACGAATAATGAACGAGATATCTAAGTAAAAACAAAACAAAAATAGTTCAGATTGCAATTGTTTTATCAAGGGAAGTTATTTAGATTTTGTGTATTTTAGCTTCCAATTTATGTAAAGGCTGCAATTCTTATTGCTGATGATCAATAGATATTGTATTCTTCGCGATTCTGCCTAATTGTATTAATTCAGTTTTTATTTGATCAAATTTATTTGAGAATCAAGCAGATTTTATTTTTATTAATAATTTTTTTTTACAGAAAATTGTAATTTTAATCATATTCAATGCGAGTTAATGAAGAATCTTCCAAGAAATAAAATCGTACCTTGATCATTAGGCTTAGATAAGAAAATGCATCCTCTCCAACAGTGAAATAAAAAAGCAACAATTTAAATAAATATATTTCAGTAAATAATTTTAACTTAAAATATTGGCAACCTGGAGAAGTAGATGGAATAGACATCCTGAGATTTTTGGACGAATACGAAAGCTTATAAAAAATATACAACTATTCATTCAGAATTTTGGGACAACGAGACACTATTCGCAAGGAATTTTTGGAATATTTCATGAACAAAAATAATTTGTTAAGAATTGAATAAGAAATATGATAACGTTGTAGAGAATCATTTTACAGATAATATAAGCCATAATGCATTAAGGATGAGCACTACGAAAAGTCCACTTCAAACTTGAGCAATTTTTAAAATAATTGATAAAATAGACAAAAATATACTTAATTTGAATTGCTGCGATTTTTTAAGAATAAATCTAAGCGAGCTTCATAAAACAAGTGGGTTCTGTTGAAATTATTTACAGTATAGCAAAATTTATATGGATATTAGTGGTTTAGCTTCAACTTTGTGTTAAAAATTAAATTATTGTCAAATTCGAATGATTGGGTTTTATTAAAATTAAAATTATTGAAGAAAAAATTTTTAAAAAAATTACTTTATGATTTCTAAAAATGTGTTAATTAAAATCCAATCAAAAAAGGTTGTAAAGTATCTTTAAAGAAATAAAATTAGTTCAAGTAAAAATTTGTCCATTTTCCTCGATTTCATAAAACATTCTAAATATTACTCAATTTTTAAGTAAGCTAGTGTTCCTTAAAACCATTTTTTAGAGGAACGGATTTTAATAGTGGATGAACATTATACCTTTTCTTAAATGAGAACCCCTATTTTTGACTACGGATTTGAAAAGAGCGGAAATTTCACGTCAAAAATGGCCTGTGGAAGAATGATTTTTAAAACCTTGGAAAAGTAAAAAATTAAGGTCAAATGTCTGAGAAACGACCAGATGCCCTTTTTCTGAATTGTCTTGGACCTGAAGGTCATGATGGTCAAGGTGATGTACACAAACAAACCATTTTTCCACAGATCATTTTTTACTTGAAATTTCCCGCTCATTTCAAATACGCAGTCAAAAATAGGGGTTCTCATTTAAGAAAAGGGTCTTACCTCCAGTTGACCTTGAAAAGTGATCACAAGGTCAAAATTGATGGTACAGACAAATGTCTGGTCCTGGTCAACCTTTGTTCGAACCATTTCTTCGTAGATAAAGTATTTTAGAAGATATTTGGGATTAAAATTAAAATTATTGGAGAAAAAATTTAAAAAAATTACTTTATGATTTCTAAAAAATGTGTTAATTAAAATCCAATCAAAAAAGGTTGTAAAGTATATTTAAAGAAATAAAATTAGTTCAAGTAAAAATTTGTCTATTTTCCTCGATTTCATAAAACATTCTAAATATTACTCAATTTGTAAGTAAGCTAGTGTTCCTTAAAACCATTTTTTCGAGGAACGGATTTTAATAGTGGATGAACATTATACCTGAGTAACAGTAGTACATTTTTTTAAATTTCAGATAAAGTAAAGTTTTTGCAAATGAATGTTAATATAAACTTATAAAATAACAATGAAATTCTTGTTTAATCTGCAACATTGCCAAAAGGTACAAAATAAAATATTTTTTTTATTATGTGAAGTACACATTTTGTTGAGAAAATTTAAACCCATGATACTTGCAATTTCTGCAGCCATACTAAAAAAATATGCCAGTTTTTTATCGTAATTGTTTTTCTTTTTTCAAAAATTTGAATTAACAAAATGCAATGGCCATTCAAAGGTTATTATAGTAAATTTACCTAAGAATTCTTTAAAAACTTAGTGTTTTCTTATACGAGTTTTCTTTGCAAAAAAAATTAATACTTCAGAACTCTGGATAGTCATTTAGGGTTTTTAATATATGTTAAATATAATATTCCGTAATTTTATATTTTTGCCTGGTTATTTACGTTGCATAAAAGTCTATTTTACTTTAAGATTTTTTCGAGGAAAACATTCTCTATAACTCTACTGTTTTTAATTTTGAAAATAATTAAATATTCTTCAAATACAGTATTTTTATACAAAGTTGTTTCTTAGAAACAATTGTTTTAAGACTTCCAGCCATTGAAAATTTAGTTTTAAAATTGAAAATAGCAGAGTTGTACCGAATGTTTTTCCTGAAAAAATAACCTATTATTTATTAAAATTTATTCATTGTTTCAAAATTTGTAAGAAGTGATATTTAAAAAATCTCAGTCGCGAAATACATGATTAAAATATATTTTTTGTAAGTTAAAATGTTTTTTTTAATTACATTATTAGTAATATTGTTTTAATTTTAAAAATAATAGAAAATTTATTTAACCTTACCTATAAATGTTACTTATTTGACTCTCTATTTCTCTCACAATATCGATTGCAGTCCCTCCTTTTTCAATTCGTTCAATTATTTTCAACTTTTCTTCCAAAAGAAGTTTTTCTTTTTTGGTCAAGAATTGCTAGCCATTTACGTATGAATTAGTAAGTACTTTGAATTAAAGGAAGAATAACGTATAAGCCTCTTAAATACGTTACAATGAATTAAATTTTGTTTAAATTATGTTTACGCGCGAGCATTTTGTTTAATATGTGCGCATGCATACGTCGGCAGTGGGAGCAAAGCAAATAGGGGAAGTTGCGATATCTGGTAGTGCGATACACAGAATAGAAAATATTATTCAATGGTAATAAAATCCACTTTTAAAATAATTCATAAAGTCGAAAAAAGTAGCGAAATTTTTAATTAAAACAAATTTTAAAACAGAAATCTCTATTTAGAAATTAAAAAATAATTTTTTTTAAATTCTTTATTTGACATTTTTTATCTAAAATTCCATTTGAATATTTAATATTAAAACACAGTTAAATTTGCAGAACACAAATTGCTAATTAACTACTTTTTACTTAATCGGAAGAACAATTCAAAACCTATCTTCAAAATATCAAACATTGAAAACTCGATTAAATGATATAAAAATTTAGTTTTGTGGAAAATATAATTTCAAAACCTAAAATAACATTTTCTGTTTTAGATTTTCCCCCAAATACGTATCAAGCAACTGCACTGACAATATTTACATTACTATTTTTTTTAAATATTAATCATTAAAAGCATATTTCAAAAATCCTCTTTTTGAAATTCAATAATAAAGTGATGGTGCAACATAACTTCAAAATCAACATAAAATCTAACTCAGTTTGTATACATATAATTGATGTATCTGTAAATTATATATAAAAATTAGGTTTCACCAAAAGTATTCAGCTGAATCACATATTATTTGAATCAAATTTTTATCATTCATCACTATATGATATCAAACAAACATAATAATCGAAAATTGAATTAAATACTGTTTAATCAGCCAGAGATGAAAGGAAAGGATAAATAATCTCAACAGTGTTCTTCAGTAACAATGACATATTTAATAACCGGCTCAACAATATTACAGTGTCATAGGTTTTAATTACATACGCAATTTCGGTACTTGGTTTCATTAAATATACATACGTACATGAGTGTCCTTGTGCGTGCTCAAGTGTCCCCTGTTAAATTGTTAGTGAATGTGTAAGTGTAAGTGGAAGTGTAAGTTTATATGTATGTATATGTGTGTGATCAATATGTTTGAGTTCATTTTCGTGCATGCGCGAATAAAAATGTTTTCTCTATGGATTTGCGAACGTTTTTAAATCCCTCAACCATTACTCGTTTTTTATTGCTCAGGATATTATGACACAGGTTAGATACTAACGGTTATTATATTACGGGGATACGATAAGTGACACGCGTGCGGAAAAACAATCACTGCAAGTGCCGATATTTAACCCACTAGCTCACAAATTATGATTACTTTTTATTTTTATTTTCAAAAATCATTCTCGAAGAGAAAACCTACCTCTATCTTAGAGTTTTTTTTTCAAAACTTTTATATCAAACGTTTATTATGTAGTTCTATTTCTATTTTCATAGTATATTTGTAAATTATTATTGTAATACCTATACATTTATCTCCAGAATATAAATTATTGTCAATTAAAAAATAATCCAAACGAAGGGTCGATAAATTATTCATATTTCTGGTAATTTTGAGTTAGTGGGTTACTTTTTCGCCTGGCTGGAAGTATAATTGTGAAAAAATCTTTACAGTCATCTAGAGTTGTTAACCTAGATCTAAATACTTTCAATGCTATGTATACTTTCCCGGTGCGACGAGAGGGTGGATTTTTTTATCAGCCCAGTTATTTTGATTTCCGCGCGTCGCGTCTTCTACGAGTGATACTTTCATCGTTGACTTTCATTGGTAAGGATAAACCTTTCGAAACAATAAGTGGAACCTTCAGAGGAACCTATAGAATATATATTTTTAATAAAAACTTCACGCTACTAACGCCTTGAATCTTAAAAAATTCTACTCATTCAGCAACAGTGCTTTTCTCCTGCTCTATTGAATTATTTTAACTAATACTGTTTCATTCATCACATAAAATATACTATTTCAAACATTATTTGCCCTTGTGAAAAATCAGTTTCAAATAAAAAATATTCTTTTTTCAAATGAGTAAAATTTTTCAAGTGTGCAGCAATTTTTAGAACAAAAATTCGAATCGACACATTTGCGAGTATGTTACAAGATAGGCAAGTGCAAATGCGCATCATACTTGTATAATCGAATAGAGACTCATACAATCCCTTTATTCGTAATGATCATTTTCTATGATAATATTTACAAGAGATAAAAGAAGCAAGGATAACCTACGTCTATATATGCAATATATTGACATGTACGTATGTAGTTGTATCTGCGGTTTATAATATTCGTATCATGTATACACGTATGTATAATTATTTTCGTAACTGTTTAGCATTTTACACGATATAATTTTGTAATGCCTTTTCGGTCGATTTCATCTTTACCTCTGTGGTGAATACGTTTAGAATACACTGATATTACAGGAGATAGAAATATCTACTGACTGCTACGCGGAGTCGAAGATTTTTTATTTTTTATTAAACCTTAATATGGAGGCCAGCTCATTGGAATCGTGAACCTCACGAAACAGCAATTACAACACCCTTTACATTTCCCCTACGTAAAAATCGATCTATATGAGCAAAAACAAGGCCTGTTATGCGCATAGCTATTCATATGTAAACTATATTGAGAAAGAGAGATTTCTATAATGATTTAGCAAATTATTCAATAGCAGATAAGGACTCTTGAATTCAGGCACTGTAAACTAAATGCGTCCGATATGCATATTATTCATCCACTTTTTACGAAATCGCAGGTACGTAATATTATTTTCGTTCCTGTAGAATCGAATTTTTTTAGGATTTCCCCTGATATATACCTTTTTAGATACCTTTTTATTTTATCACTAAAATTGAATGAGTTTTTTGTGAAAATTTCTGAATGTGTCATGATTACTAATTGATATTTAATAACTAATATCAATAAATATATTAATTGGTATTAATATTGAGTAAAGCTTCCCAGTAAGAGGTATTTCACCATTTCTTTTAAATTTAATATTTTTTCTTGCAGTTAAAAACTATTAAAATTTCCTATATACATAGGTACCCGAATCCGGCCTGATTAGTTTCGTGCGAAGAGCTTTTCCTTCAATCCCTTAGTTTATTGACTAGTAGATAATAATATTGCAATATCTTCGACTCGCTCATAAAATGTATTTTTTGAAAAATTGTTTCACTAATAGAAATGGAAAATTATATTTTATTGTTGATTTTTTCTATAATCCATTGCAAAATTCTAAGTTGGTTTAGTCTGATTTCACTCAAAATTTCTAAAAAAATTTAATTTATGAACATATCAAAAACTAATATGCAAAAAAGAAGAATCTTATATGCAATTCGCCGGTATACAACACATAGTAAAAATCGATATAAATGCCTAAATAATTCTAAAAATATTGCGCGCACCTTTCGAACTTAGAGATGAGAAACGAAATTCAAAATTCTAGATTTTATTTAGAAAAGGATGGTCACAAAAATACAGATATGTTCCTTTCGGGAATTTTCCCCTCCAGATATGCTTAATTATTGCAATTATATTAGTTATTTTAATCGTGATCCTCCTTGCAAAATACCTGATTAAACTACTTTCCGGATTTTCACACTCTGAAAAATATTTTCTAGATTCAAAATATTCCTTTAATATATTACATTGTTTAAATGATATTATCATTTTAATACTAAAAATTAAGAACATATTAACTCTTACCTATAAGACGTACTTTTAAAATATAATTAAAATTTTATTTGAATCAAATTAGATTCAACAAACACTAATAAAAAGAAAAGTTTTTTTAGAATCAAGGAACTATTTTTCAGAATACAATTAATTTTTGCTATCAGTTCGCGCATGACAGTGACTATCACTGCCACAACCGCCTTGCTTTTTCCTTAAGCTTAACGACTTAGATCCTAATTTTTGGGTTCCTTGATAGGAACCCTAATGATATGTTATCTTGGTTCAGCAACGAATTGATTAAAATTAAAATTCATAACAAAAACAAAATTCACTAGTACGCACGAGGGTCCCTTGCTGAGTGGAAGCCTTCGTTTCACGATTTTCCTAGTATTTTATATATATAATATACATATATATATATATATATATATATATATATCTATATTTATGTATAATATTTATCCTATGTGATTATTTGCCTCGAAGTTGAATTGACGCCACTGGAAACGGATTGAAACCGATTTTTATTCAAACAAGGCATAGTTTTTTGGGCAGTACCGTCTTCCAATTCGGAATTACTTACTCCATCGCCATCACTTTCTTCATCATGTTTTTGTATTATAAATTTCTTGAGCACTAAGGCCTCCCCCTTTTATAATCTCTAAATAAATCGTTCTTTTCTTGTTCATCTTTTTTCATATCTTCTTTTTTCATGAGTTTCTTTCTTGTATTTTTAATGATTTTTTATGCCTCTATTCTTGTCTTGATATGTAATTCTTCAAAGATCAGTTTCTCGACTCAT
The DNA here is from genome assembly GCA_035041075.1 of Acraspis erinacei. Lineage (NCBI taxonomy): Eukaryota > Metazoa > Arthropoda > Insecta > Hymenoptera > Cynipidae > Acraspis > Acraspis erinacei. The sequence goes on from JAWWLR010000054.1 coordinate 40,546,839, forward strand.
ATCTTATTCTGATCATCATTTTCTCTAATTCTCTTTCTTTCTTTTATTGATCCCCATTTTCTAACCAATTTTCGTCAGACATATTCTTTTAATAATATTGTGCTTGTTTTTCTTATGCTTGATCATTTTTCTAATTCTTAATAATTCACTGATGGATGTATTTTTACCAGGTCTTTCCTTATTTCTGAATGATGCCATTTCATAACTCTTTTTATCTTCAATTCTTTCTTAATACCACTTTTTATAATTTTCTCCTTTTTATCAATTCGTATCACCGAATTCGCACATGCCCTCCCAGACGCCAAAAACCGTAAACACTTTCAACTTCGTAACTAATTATAAATCACAATAATTCACGATGTGTTCATCGTCATAATCTCTCTTCTTATCCCTTTCATTCACGACACGAGCATCCCTTTCATTCACAACACTCTAGGCAAATAAAAGAATAACCATTTTTGCAGCACAACCTACGTCGATACGAAGAGCAGCCAATGTAGTTGAAATTCAGAACGTTGTCACGCACTTATATCCGAAGACGTCCTTCGAATCCACGAGCATTTTTCTAGAGATTGGAAGCCTGCCTTGAAGACTAGTCTAGGACCTCCGCTGGTCCTTTAGCGAATTACTTTCAACAGTCGACAATGGTCGAGAAGACTCATGAGTTAATTACCTGTTTAATCAGCTCACTATTTCTTACTGAAACACCCCTGCTCTGAAGGGATTGCTATCACCAGTTGGCCTCGAATCAGGCTCCTGTCCTCTTCTAAACGGATTCACCTCACCCGGAGGTCCTCTCCTCTGTGGTTCCTGTCCATAACCAGGCCTCGGTCCTCCATATACCGATGGCTCTTCCTGCCCCGAAGGCTGTTCGTATCCACCCTGAGCTTGACCAGGCTGACTGTATCCGCCCTGGATATAACCACCAGGTTGTTGAGGTTGATGGTACTCTTCCTCTTGACTGTACCCACTCTGGTTGTATCCCTGACTACTCTGATAGCTCTGATCCTGGTCGATGTTTGTCTCCATCCGACCTTGCGTTAAATGGTTTCCAACCTCACCAGAGATCGGCCTTTGCTCTTGGAGAACATAGGTCTGGTACTCCTTACCCGGAGGATCTTGCATCAGAACATTTGCCTCGTCCTGGAAGGGTTTGAAGTCATAAATGTGCTTCAGGTTGTAAAGAACCGGAGCGTACAACAAGTTGCTGAACGCTATCAGGAAATTCAGAGCTGTGAACCCAATCGCCTCAACAACTCCTCCAGCTATAATAGGACCAACAGCGTAGGCGATACTGTAAGAAATATCTGCTATTGCATAGATGCTTCCATAAACCGACACGTATCTCACGTCAACTAGATAACCAAGGGTTGGCAACAATGCAGTGTCGATCAGAGCAATACCAAAACAGATACCACAGATTGGCATCATAAGCATCACGTAAGATGTTGAAAATGGAATGATGAAGCAGCAGAGACCTTCTAGAGCAAGTCCACCTGCTGCCATCAACCACTGATGTTGAGGATACTGTCTAGCCATCTTTACAGTAATCATCACTCCAATCACGTGGGGGATGAATGCAGGGAGCCAGATCATCCCCATTTTCCAATTGTCTTTAGTGATGTTGTCCTCCATCCAGAGTGAGATCGTCGGTTCAAGAAAAGCCAAAGCAACGTTTGACATCATCAATGCGCCGGCACAAACCGCGATGTAAGGATCGAGTAGGAGTCTCCAGATGGGGATGCTTGGAGGCTTATCACGATGACTATCTTTGATCTGTTCCTTGATGGGTTTCATTACCAAGAGAAGCATTATCCCATCAGCGAGACTCACAAACGCAAGGATCAGAAATGGCACTTCCTTTCCAGCAAACTGGTAGAGCGATCCTCCGAAAGGCGGTGCCACAAGACACCCAAAACTGATGAAAGCTAAGGCTATACCCAAAGCTTTAGTTCTCTCTGCCTCTTCTGTGAATCGATCAGCGATCATTGCAAGACCTGCTGTATCCGCAAAGGCAGACCCAACTCCTTGAAGACTTCTGGCGAAGAAGAGGACTCCATAGCTCCGACCACAAGCGAAAAGAGCTGTTGAGAGGAACATGATAGTTAGTCCAATCATCATCGGAAGATCGTAACCGATCCTGTCGATTAAAGCTCCAGAGAAGGGGTTCACCATCAGCTGAACTATCGCCTTGGAAGCGAAGAGATAGCCAGTTGCTGTATCCTGACCATGATGGCTAGTTTTTTTTTCAGTGGAATTCACGTAATCGTTCTCCTCTTCGAAGGCACCGATATACTTTAGATAATCCGGGATTATAGGCACAATCACCATGTAGAGCATGTTGTCCAGAAGCAACGCTATACAGACAATAACGAGGATCAGCTTCCGCTGTGCTTTTGGCTCCGCGACCTTCTCGAAGAAGATCTCCTTCAGCTCTCTGAAGCTGATGTTGATGAGAGGGATATTGGTGTCCATGGTGTTGATTAATCTTGTTTTTGGGGAAAGCGAGAGTTTCTCGATTAGTAGGAACTAAAAATCACCTCGTGCTCCTGGAGCAATCTTGGAGGCGATGGTGGAGAGGTCGTCGCGATTGGAACGGCGCGCATCAGGCCGGGCCGGGGGTAACCTACAACAAACCACCGGAACTCGGTTAGCTACCATAAATTCAAAGCTCAAATGGTTTTTTTAGATGAACTCCATTTTTATTTTAGATAAGAATTTTATTTGCAGGGGAGCCCTAGCCCGGCCTGGTCTGCGCAACCGATACCTTTTTTCTTTTATTTTGATGATATGAGCATAATCTTCTGAGGTGTACCCGATCAGCGCGACTATCGTTTGCATCTCTTTTCTTCAGTGGCGGAACTTAAGGTGACTTTCCGAAAGGCCGCAGCACCGGGTGAAGGCTCCCCCCGAATATCCGTGATAAAGTAATGGAGTTTTGTTAACTAACTTACAGAATTTTAGCATACCAGTGATATTTAAATTTTCTCTACTACCAACAATTATTTTCAAAATTCCCCAGAATGCATAATATGTTCCAAAGCGTTTCGAATTAATTATAGGTAGAATTTCTTCTAAAGTCTTATGAAGATCTTTCATTGTATCAAGTTACTTTAGATTATAAAACAACAATGTATTTCAGAGTGTCAACAACATGAGAGCATTGCATCGCGATTGAATAGGTATTGTATAAGACTTGAATTAGTTATATAAATTAATGCGCATTATTGTTTGGACTAAAATTATATCACATTGCTACATATTTCATCTTTTATGATGAAACAAGTAGAGATTCAAGGGGATTTTTATATCTTAAACAATGTCTTTCAAGATACCAAAACTCACAGGTTGGATTTCATATATCAATATTATTCTTCATTCATTTCTGACCTCCTATGCTAAAGATTATATCTAATTTATCAAAATTCTTTGCTGGGTCAGTTAGCAATAAAATATTTGAACTTTTTTTTTAACTTACCGGAATTGGTGGCGAATTTTTGCCTGAGGGAATTGGCGAGGCGTTGGGGACCCGCAAGGGTCGGAAGTCCGGCTAGCAAACCACTCAGGGTGGAAGCTACGTCCGGGCCTACTTCTTCCTTCAAGTCGTTCGCCGACTCTATGGTTCCTCTCGGCCCTGGGCCCTCCACCTTTCCAGCCGAGTCCTCTACCGAGTCTGTAACAAAAATGGGAAGTTTCTATTATATTTCAAATTCATAATTCAATATGTATTTCTTTAGAAGAGAAAATAATTCAAGGAAAAGTGTTAGGTGGCTGAAGACTGTAAAAAAACATAGTTAAAAGCAGGGCCTAGAGGACTTAATTAACCATATATAACAAGTGGATCTAATATTAAAATCTCGATTTGAGAAATTAGAAAAATAGAAAGCCGTATAATTTAATAAATTCATGTGAATGTAGGAAAGCATCTTTACACTTGAAGATTTATTAAGGTCATTGAAACATCGATTTGCATCAAATTTCAGAATTATACGGTATTTGAGTTTTTCTTTTATAATTATTTAAATCAGAATTTTATTGTATATCCTGTTTTGCAACAAAAGCAGTAGTCTTATCACTATCTTATGAACCATTGGAAAAAGTGTAATGTTCTAATCCGTAAAAGGAGCTGTATTTATAGTTGTGAATCTATAAATAAAAGCTATCTTCAAGAAGAACTCATATTTAAGAAAAGTGTACGCCGTCCATGTGCACGTTTTCACAAGGTCGTTCTACTTTAGATACTAATCAAGCTATTCTAGGCACATGGCAGGTACTTATAGTTTGTCTACAGTCTTTTCTTTGGTGGCATGTACTCAAGAAACTTTATTTTCAAATGCAGACTTGTTTCTGGTGAAAATTAATCTTTTATCTAAAAATAACTTTATTTTAGATTTCTTAACTCTTTATAAAATATTATTAAGATTTTCAGTGAAAGAGATAATAACTATAAAAGTTTCGAAACATTATTTTTTTAAACTTAAAAATTTTTCTTTGTAAGGAAGTTTATATTCAAAAGTCTATTGAAAAATGTAGTGACATAATGAGCTGATTAGCACACCAACTTTTCCATTAATTATGGAGAGAGTATAAGGTTATGGATGAAAGTAGAAACTGTAATTTCATTTCATTGAAAGATCTGTAGAAAAACGTTTAAAGCTTATGAACCACATGAAGAACATGCTTTTACATGGTGTATGATACACTTATATGAGCGAATTTATTGTCATTAGGTAAAGGCCGACGGAAATTTTGTGTGCGAAGGTCCTTTAGTGTTAGTTTGATTTCCTAAAACTGTTATTTAAATACTGTTAAATAATATCATTTTCGTAGGGAATATCTCCTCGCTTCTAATAGTTACTAAATCTTCCTTATTTTGCATTATACATTTTCTTGTAATTCTTAGTTAATTAAATGGTTAGAAAAATTAATTATGTGCCTTAAAATCTATATTCAAATATCTACTGGCAACAACGTTATATAAATACGAAAAGAAAGAAAAATCTTTAAAAACTTGCTTGTCATTGCAAATGAGAAATAAAAATCCTTTTGATCATGAAATAGAAACTTAAAACATGAATCCCTGTAAATGTTATCAGTTTTTTACTCCAAATCTTCTGGGTTGCTCAAAAGGCAAAAATTTAAATTTTTTGGGAAATTTTAAAAGTAAACTGACAAGCTAATCAAAACGAAATTCAGTCATGCCGTTTCATATAGTTCGAACTGTAATCAAACTTCATCAAAAAATTTAAAATTTTCCTGTCATATTATTAAACTGGTTTCAAAATTCAGGGAATATACTCAACACACACACACTTCAGACATTTATTTAGTCAAGAAATTACCCTTAATCCCTGACTATAAATCAATGTCCTAACAATAAAATTCCAGAAATTTCGCAAAACTAAATCTGCACCTCCAAAAAAATTCCCCAAACAAAACAGAAGCACACTCCCACCTGCACAAAGTAACTTCAAACGACGATAACACATACGCGACTAATACCATCAATTTCAAATTTGAAACAATCCTGCAAGAAAGGCACACACCCTCACAAACATTAACACAATTTGCAAATTAGCAACACTGACGATTATCACTCACGATGATTAAACATTGATGGAAAATCACTTGATCCTGGTGTCAATGGTAGCAATGAAAAAGGGATCTATAATTGATAAGGGGGTCCATGACGAGGGGGTGGGTGGGGATGTGGGTGCATAAAGAACAGAGAAGAATGGCAAGGGTTTGGCATACTCACGCAGACCGAAGGGCTCCTGATGTGCAGGGGCGTCTCGACGTGTCTCTCCGTCGGGGTTGCTTTGGAACGTCTGCTCTCAGAGTTCTCCCCGCCACTTCCTCGACGCGCATACCCCTCCTCGCGAGCACCCCCGCGAAATATCTAGAGAGCATTTTCCGCGCAGCCGCTTTGGGGAGGTTCCTAGGATTGGCCGCTGTGCGTCAGCCCCCGGCGCTCCGCCACCACCCCTCGTGGTCGTTTTCCACCCTCAGCGTCCCCCAACTACCCCAGGAATAGGAAGAACCAGGTATAGCCGTATAACGCCGACGGTCGATGCTGCACGGTATTTCTGGCCCCAGGTCGATAGCTCACCTGTAACCTGTGACGCTCGGCTGCCAACCTCGCTTAAAGTGAGCGAAGGGGGTAGCTAAAACCCTTTGGAGGATTTTTTCCAAAATAATTTTTTAATTTGGGAATTCTATTTCAAATCAATGAGGTTACAAGATTCAGGGTGGCTATGTGAACCATATTGGGTAATAAACTTATGGTGGTAATAAGCTGTTCCCGTGATCAGCTCGGTTGATGTGATGGGAATCAGGTGAAGCTCTTCCCCTATTTGGAACTCCCAGAATCAGGTCATTCTCATCCCAAGATAACGCAAGTCTATGGAGAATAATTGAGAGATAGGATTACTGTAAAAAGTAAAGAAATTGAATCATTTTTGGAATTTGAACTCATGGGGGTTGTAAGAGTAACTTCTTTCAAGTGAACGGAATTCAAGTTTTGACGCAAGGGGGTGATAATCCAAGTCGTGTTAGACAGTAAAGCGTTACATAAATTGATGTTAAGAATTTTGTATCTACTGGTCAAAAATCAATATTTTTTATATTAATTTTTTAAATTGTGAAAAAATGCTCTCTAGCTCCGTTATGCTCTCCGCCAGAAAGCATTTTTCATAATTTTAAAAATCGATATTAAAAAAATATTGATTTTTGACCAGTAGGTAAAAAAACACCTAACATAAATTTATTTAATACATTTATTTGGTCGACAGCTATACCATTGAAAAGATATTCAAGTTTTACCATGAAGATTGCATTTTTTGGTAAAGGCTGCGATAACACGTTTCTTATTTTAAAAAGTATCGGTAACTTTAACGCGCTACAATTTTCAGGGTAATTGCAATGTAAAGTAATGTCCGTCGCTGTACTTCACTTGAAGAAATTTGTTCCTGGTGCATATCCAGCATTATATGTCATGATAACCAATTACAAGACATGTTTTCATTATAGAAGTCTATATAGTAGCATATATAGTAGTATATGTAGTATATAAACAAAACTTTTTACATTGTCAGGATAGCCATTTTTAACTTTGGGATTTTTGAAACAACAAAAATATTGCATTCAAAAACTGAAAAAAATTACTTGTGTTACAAATTTGAATTATTGGCACGTGTCTTGATTCAATATTTTTTTCCTTTTCTTTTTAAAATGTAAGGAATATGTTTACGAAACTTATATAGTATTTGAAGATCCATAAAAAGAACCAAAAAGAAAAAATATAATAAATGATTATAAAACGTATTCAAAACCTGAAAAGATTTTTAATCTTTTGATATTTAAATTTTGATGTCTATTTTTCAACAAATTACCACTACTGTTTGCCAACATTTTTTTAAAATTTAGCCTTCTATAAAGAAAACCTCCTGTAAGTTTTACGTGGGCTGACTAATTCTTGTATCCAGGAGAATTTTTCTCAAAAACAACAATAGATACAAAATAACAATTTTAATCAAAGTTTGCATATCTAGAAAGGGTCTATGAAATGCCTCTTGTTCTTTTATGATGTTTACTAATTTCAGTTAGTGGCTAAATTCTAGTTATGAATCAGTAGTTTTTACTAATATATTAGTAATTTTTACTGATACATTAGTCAAAAATAACTGTGTTACACCTAGAATTGAGCCACTGATTGAAATTAGTAAAAATTTTAACTAATTCAAATTTTGAGAGTACCGTGCATCGTTTACGAGAAAAATTCGAAAATTATATTTTTAGAAAAGACAAATTTCTCCAGACTTAAAAAAGGGATTAGTCCAGAAAAGGTGACATTTTCCGAAAAATCTTCTTTTTACGTTTTAAGAATTCGATGTAAAAGTACAGACAAAAAATTGAATAGCTTCACTTCATCAACATTTTTGTGTATCCAATCGGAAAAGTATGTTTCGCCTAATTTCCTCTTAAAACAATTTATTTTTTCGCTGAGAAATACGACCCCTGGCAAATCCATGTGAAATAATAAAATTATGAAAAATTTAATTGATTTCACACGCATTGCTTCTATTATTTTTCGGCATAGCAGGATCCATTCTTATTGCTAAAATATTTCGCTGGTATGATGAACTTTTTGAAAAATTAGTTTTATTAAAAGAAAAAGGAATTTTATGCAAATTGTGTACTTTACAATGAATAATAGTGTAAAATAAAAACAGTCTACAGATTTTGAATCTACATTTTTTTAAATTATATCAATTAAAATATTTTAAATGTGGATAACACTTTCAAATTTAAAAAAAAGCTGTCTAAAGTGTTTTGAAAATTAAAGGAAGGTATTAAAAACTGAATTGAAAAAAATTAAAACTAAGGCAACGCGTTACTTTTTTAGTAAAGGTAACAGTAACACGTTAAAAATTTTACGAAACTAATGGTAGCATCAACGTTTATTACGATTAGGATATAATTTTGATCATTTATTTAATTGTTTGATTAGAGATTTATTTTGAGCTACTGGGGAGGAGAGGAATTTGGAAGTAGGATAAAAAAATAAAAATTCAGAAATAAAGAGTTTAATTTTTTAAGTTCTATCGTTCTATTCAACTAGAGAAAATTGATTGCAAACTGGTTTTTCAAATTTCAGTTTATCGTGGAAAAAAGTAATATAATGCGAATTGAAAGTTTGAGTTGTCAACTTTAAGCAAAAAGTCTATTAGTTATTATTGACTAACTAGAATATAAAGAACTAACTATTAACTATGTTATTATTACTAAAAATTAACTAAACAATTAATCTCTCTTGAGTGAAAAACGATATAATTTGATCAATTATAGTTGACTATAAAAATCAGAGAGTTTAAGACTTCACTCGAACAGTTACCAAACTTGTTTAATTTTGTAATACTAAATCATAATTTGCAATAATTAAAGGCCTCAATATTCTTTATGTAAATAGTAATAAAAGTTAAACCATGAAGAAATTGATGCAACAAGCTTATAACTTTGTTTACTTTTTCCTAGAACGAAATTGACTCATTAGGCTTATATGCTGATTTCTAAAAATGGTTACATAAATGTTCACTAGTTTCCCTTTTAAGAACACCAATTATCGATTACCTCGAGTATTAACTGGCTCGTCTAAAAATACAATTACACCCCGCCAGTCCTGAATGCTATAAGCGGAAAAG
>JAWWLR010000054.1:40578098-40590706 GCA_035041075.1 Acraspis erinacei
CCGCACCGAAACTTCGAGGCTCTCTCTCTCTCTCTCTCTCTCTCTCTCTCTCTCTCTCTCTCTCTCTCTCTCTGACGCCCGAGAATCAAGTCAACAAATTTGACAAATTTGCCGAAACCTTGGTGATTATTCTTTACAAATGTTTTTTATTGCTATTTGATAATAATAAAAATAAAAAAGATGTAAAAAATAAAAAGAGAAGGAAGGGGAGTACGTTGGTTGCCTTATCATTTTTCTTTGCACTTTTTTTATTTTGGTCAACAAAAAATTTGTTTTCTTTTCTAAAATAATTTTTATCATTTTTCAAATTGCAGTAGGATTTTAAATTTGATTCTAATCTCATTTAAATTACTTCATTTTTATCATAATTTTAATTATTTTTAACTCAATATAAAATGGTTCACACAATTTTCATATTTTTTAAATTAAAATGATATTAGTCATTCGAAACTTTCCGGTACATGCTTATTTTAAGCCGCATTTCTTAAAATTTCAAAGATGCAAAATAAAAAATAGTAATTCGCAAGTACACAATTTTGAAGTATTATTTAGCATCTTCTTTTCGCAAATTTGACTAGGTGCTCAATAAAAATGAGCAAATCGGTCGGGACCTAGAATTCATTTTAGTTGAGAATTATTTTTTCTTGAATTTTGCTTGAAAGTTGATATTTTTTAGCATTTTGGACTATGAAGTTTTATATTTCAATATTTTCAATTATTCTTGATTCATTACCATGAAGACCGCATTTAGCCATAATCTACGTTACTTTTGGGTAGTTTATGGAGAACCCCCGTTTTATCTAAGGAGGAAGGAAATTTAAAAGCTTAATTTTCAGTTAGTTTTTCTTTTTTCTAGAAACATCGTCAAGAAAGAAAGAAGTAAAATGTCTTGCTTTATGACATTTAAGGTCAAAGGGCGTTTGTGAGATCGATTCGACATAGGCCATGGTCATCTCGATCCGCATATACACCAACTACCTACAGACCTAAGTCCGATTCCTCCTCTTCTCCTTGTCCTAGACAGAAATCGATCGACGACCCTCTTTTGCCATCTTCCTCCAGAACTTTTACACCTTACCCGCAGGGAGAACGAAAATATTCCAACTTCCTTCTGTCCTCGAATCCAGTAATCGACCAACCATCTATTACGAAAATAAACGCTATAAAACTCTTTCAATTTCACAAACAACAACCCTGGCGAAAGTTTCGGATAGGAATTCATTCCGAATCATTTCGCAACAATACGAATCATTCCGAAATCTTAATCCGAACCAATCCGAATCTATCTAAATCAATCCGAAAAAAGTGATCAATTTCGTTCGATCGAAATAAGTTAAAAATTAATTCAACTAAATCCGATTCAACCTAAACTTTCAATCCGAATCAATCGAAACAAAATTTGAAATGCGAATGAATTCGAACACGGATTGACCTCAGCCGATTTTCAACCCGAATCAATCCAATTCAATCCGAACACGGTTTCATTCATATTGAAAATTCAGTATATATCAAGCGGAGTTCGGATTGATTCGGATTAAAGATTTGGTTCGAATTGGTTCGGGTATGAAATTCGGATTGAACCGGATTGAGTCAGATTAATTTTTAATAGGTTTTAATAGGTTCGGATTAATTTTGGTTGGTTCGGATACATATTTCGGGATAATTCGGAATGATTCGGAAAGAATTCCTTTTCGAAACCTTCACCAGGGGATTTTTCCAACTTTTTAGGTTACTGCCTGTTATTTATAAATAATTATACAGATTCGAATGTTTTGGAATTTCTTGTTTCTAATTCACCATTTTTTTAAAGGTGGAAACAAATTTACATTTTTGAAAACTTTCAAATACCACTTTATGCTATTTTAAAAACTTTTTCCACTCCTTCACTTCTTCCTCACATATCATCAAACAAAACTTGAACCCATAGAATGACGTCGCAATTCAGGTTGGGGGAGGGGGGCTTTGAAGTAAAACATTTTCTCCGATTTAATTTCATAAAAGCCTGGAATCAGACAAAAAACATATTATTTCAACAGACCGCGCAGCCTAAATACTCTCAGAACATGAGAAAATTATGCTAACTTATGACAAAACTAGGAGAACAAATTATTTCAAACGAAATTCTTGTTTATAGATATCATATTAAGTTCAATATAAAACGTTTAATATTTTAAGCCAAAATATATTGTATTTACAATAAATTAGTTGAATGCCTAAGGAGAAGGGATTTTTTTCTACCAAAAGATATGAATTTTCAACTAGAGTTAAGTTTTGAATCTAAAAAGTCAAATATTGTAAGAGACAGTTGACTTTTAGATCCGTAAAGATGAATTTTGAATCAAGAAAGACGATTTTTCAACAAAATAGTTATATTTGCAACAACAAAAAACAAATCAATTAAGGTCAAAAAGTTGAAAGTTTAACCATATAGTGGCATCTTCAAATAAAAAAAATTAATCTTAAAAAAGACAGTTAAATTTTCAACTCAGAACGATAAATTTTTAACCAGGGACTCATCTACTAAAAAAATTGAATTTTCAATCTAACAAGATAATTTTTCAACAAATCTGTTGCGTTTCCGAACGAAAGAGATAACTTGTTATAAAAATTTTATAATTTTCAACAAATTAGTTGAATTTGAAATAAAATAGCTGAATTTTTTACCACATAGTTTCAATTTTTAACCTAAAAAAATGAGTTTCCAACCAAATGGTCGAATTTTTTACAGAAGGATAAAACTTTAATCAAAGACAGTTTCATTTCCACCCAAACCGTTAACTTTTTTAGCCAATAGACAAACATTTTTTAAAGACAGTTGAATATCTAATCCAAAAGGACCAATTATCAATAAAAACTAATTTTTCAACAAAACAGTTAAACTTTCCACAAAAGAATTAAATTGTCACCAAATAGATGAATCTTTTGTAAATCAATTAAATTTTCACACAAATATATTTTAGTTTTTAACTAAAATAATCAATCTTCAGCGAAAAATGAATTTCTAACAAAAAAGTTTTACTTTGATATAAGTAGTTGAATTTTCAATGAAAAAAGCCTAATTCTTGAAAAAATATAATATTTGATATTTTAAACAAAAATATTTTAATTTGATATAAAAATAGTTGAATTCATAAAAAAAGAAGGACTTTCAACAAAATAGTTGAATCCTTAGACAAAACTGATACATTTTTAACCAAAAATATAAATGATGAAATAAACAGTTACATTTGTAACCAAAGAAGATCAAATTTCTACCAAAAGAAACCAATTTTAATGAAATTCTCAAATTAAAAAAGGCAAATTCTGTAGAGAAAGTTCTATTTTTAACCTTAAATATGAATTTTAAGCCATAAGTTTTCGACCAAATGGTTCAATTATCAAGAAAGTAGATTTCAAAATAATAAACGAAATTTTTAACAAAGTATATAAACCTTTAGTCAAGAAAATCAATTTTGAACAAAGTTGTTCAAGTAGTTCATTAATTCACAATGAAAAATCTAATAGTTTATTTTTCGTAAACAGGCAAACGATTATGAGCCAACAGTGAGTTAAATTTTTAGTTAAGAAAAATTAAATTGTGCCCCCCCCCCCCACATTGTATAGTGACGTAGCTTTTGAACGGCTTTAAATTTTGGGCATTTCGTAGGGTATGTGTATTCAGAGTTACGTTAACTCCGATGTATGAACAGTATATGAGAATCTAGACCTAATGCAGGAAACTCAACAAACTTTCATATTTCGGACATTATTAATGATGTTTTAGAACATTAAAATGTTTAGTAAAAAATATTACTTTTAACAGTTTTTACAAGACTTATATAGCTCATGAAAAAGAGGCATGCACTAGCTCGATTACCGAGGGCAGTGCATTTTAGAAGGAAGTAAAAGGAAGGAAGTAAATGATAAAAACAAGGGTAAATTAGGCATCATTAAGGCTTCTTAGAAATATAAGATTTCTCAAACAAAATAAGAATTCAAGCTGAAACTTTCTGGGGCAAAAAATTAGTTCAGATACTTTAATTTTGCTTGCAAATAGTTCAAGGAAAAATTGATCAGGATTTCATACTCGACAGTTTTATTTACTTCAGAATTAATATACATAATATGCCGTATATACGTATTCTTAATGTAATTTTGTATATGTGTAGATTATTACTAAGTCACTAGAAACAATTCTACGGACGAGGGAGTTTAAACACCTGACATTGACAATTCGAATAGAAAAGCTTAATTCGCACTGTCTTCCGGAATTTTCTTTAAAGATCTTATAGGTTTATAAGAGAAATGCACCTATTTGCGTCCATGTAAGGGTTCCAACAGAATTTAAGACCAATAAAAAAGTGTAATCCATTCCGATTCGCTAAAAACTATTACTTATCTAAGAATATATATTATTTTATAGAAAAAATGTTGTTTTGACAAATTGATACAAATTGCACCGGAAATCTGAAAATCACGCAAAGATGTCATTGTACGTCGTTGCGTCCGCATGATTAGCTTTTGGACGTATTTGCGTCCACCTTGTTTCCCCTATTTGCGTCAGGAAGCAAACTGGTACTTGATGCGACAGCACCATTTTGCGTCCGGTTCGATCGCAAATAGGGACAGAATTTGTAGGACCCTATTTGCGTCCGCTATTCAGAGGTTACGATAGACTCGAATTATTCCAATCAAACTTACGTCACTTTATAGATTTTACTGCAGAAAAAAACAGGGCATATCGAAAGACTGATATTTATCACATCACTTACAACCATTTTCAGCATAAAAACACTCACAATTCAATTATTTCAAGTACTTTAAACATTCGGACGCACGCATTTAAATTAAAATATTATTGCCCGGCTTAGCGACTATTGTGTAAAATAAGTGATTCACTGACCATTTATGTAATAAAATTGCATTTTTGAATAGCTTGTTGAGCTGAATTGCACACGACACTTGACTTACCTGAAAATCATTTCTCCCGATCCACAATAAAGACAAAACTGACAGTTAATTTCAGAGTCCGCTCTACTAAGAATTTGCTCTCTGCGCAAGAGTGAACACAAATGGCGACATATAGTCGAGATATGAAAAATGAAATTCGTATTATATTTCTAAATTTCCATAAAACACATATTTGAATGGACGCACAAGTAGAGTATTGTTAATAGAATAAAATAAATACTCCTGATGAATCAATAAGTATAAAAATTAATTAAATTGACTATTTCTAATCAAGCTTGGACGCAAATAGGTGCACGGACGCAAATAGGTGCATTTACCTTATACTTAATTTTTTCATATCTCCTTATAATACTGACAATTTTTTTCTTCTGATATTCATTTATCGAAGAAATTCCTTCGGCAATTCGTAGATGAAGGGCATGTGATATTTATATAACTTTCTTTAAACAAAAAAAATGGAAAGATGAGACCCAAAAGAACCAGAGGTTCTGGTCGAATACAATTTTTATTCCTCTATATTTATTCCTTATAACTTTCATAATTTACCCAATCTTTTCGGGGTACACTTGACCTTTAAGCCTAAACTAAATCATGAAATGGCTGCCTCAAGAGCATTAAAACCCGCAGATTTATTAAGAATTTAATACAGTGGTGGAGAATTCGATGCATAATTTACTCTGAACCTTTTAAGATTGTATTAAATTAAAAGAAATAACCGATAGTCGTATTTTGTCCATGAAGCCCAAGTCTAAAAGTTATGCATAATTCTACATATTGTAATTAGAAATAAAGAAAGTTTATAGTTTCTTATTACAAAAAAAGAAGCTTGGGGATTGAAACATCTTTACTGAACATTTTGATTTTGAATTGCACTCTTGAAAATTCAGACTTTACCACATGTAATAAAACAAAAGTATTTGTTATCAATTCTTAAGTTTTTGGTATAAGGAAATACAATCCTCAACAGGAGAATAAATTGTTTGATGTCATCTTGATAATGAATGTCCTGTTTACAGAACATTTTACTTATTGTTCCCCTCTAAGTTGTGTACACTGCAGTCTTCCGCTTCGGAAGAGAAAGAGAAAGTCAAGTGCTCACGTAGTGTCATATAATTGATACACACGTTAACTTATTTATGGTGGTTGCACAAGAAATGACAAGAAGACCTTACAAAAAATGCAAATTTAACTACCGAAGTTACGTACATCGATTCTTTTAATATTAACATTTTTCATTCGGCTTAACGAGACGTAATAAAATAAGTGCATCGACAATTAAAAACACTAATGAATGTATCATTCAAGTAACCAATATTTCTCTTCTTTAAAAACTGAAAGCAGTATATTATACGCGAGAAACATTGCATTGCGTGTTTATAATATACAAATGTAAAAAAAGATGACTATAATTCCGATTTTAAACTGTACGTTTTAATTACTTCAAACAAATAATTTACAGGCATGGTTTTATTTTGCAGGCAAAATTTTTCTATTTTTTCGCAGATTACTTTGGAAAAAATCTTTAAAAATTGCAAAACTTCCTAAAAAATATTCGGTTTTTATGATTTTTCGTTCTTTTTAATTTGTTCGAATGCTTTTAAACTCTTTTAACTTTCTTGAAATGTGTTAAATTCATTTAAATTCTCCTAATTATCTGTATTCCTTGCATTCGTAAAATTTTCAGAATTCTTAGAGTTCTCTGTATACCAAGAACGAAAAAGAAACAGACGAAAAATTTATATAAAAAATGTAAATACAATATATAATTTGTTCCACTATGCAGAAACTATATAAATTTTGTTCCCCCTAGAAAAGCTATGAATTCAGAAGAATTCAGAAAAATTGAGGGAATTCAAGGAATTCAGAAGAATTGACGGATTTCATGAAACTCTAGGAATTCAAGGAATTCAGAAGAATTGAAGGAAATGAAGAAATACTAATATATGAATTCAAGGAATTTAAAGAAGTTTCAGGATTTTAAAGAATTCTGATTATTTAATGAATTTAGCATATTCAGGATATTTAAGTATTACAGAAAATTCAGAACATTTCCTGGCATTTAGGGAATTCAAGGAATTTAGAGAATTCAGCCTACTTAAAGAAGTTGTAATAATTAAAGGATATCCGGAGATTTAGAGAATTAAAGGAATTTGAGACATTCAGAATATTTAAGGAATTCAGGGAATTCAGAATATTTAAGTTTATCAGAAAATTCAGAATATTCCAGAAATTAGGGATATTCTCATATTACAGGAAATTCAGAGAATTTCATCGCATGTAGAAAATTCAAGGAACTTAGAGTATTCAAGGATTTACGAGAATTCTGAACATTCAAGGAATTCAGGATATTCAAGTATTACAGGCAATTTTGTGAATTCCATAGCATTGAAGGAGTTCAAGGAATTTAGAAAATTGAGAATATTTAAAGAATTTATAATAATTGAAGGAATTCTGGAGGTTTAGAAAATTTAAAGAATTCTAAGAATTCAGATTATTCCAGGAATTTATAGAATGGGAATATTCCAGTATATACGCAAATTCATGGAATTCAGGAATTTAGAATATTCAAGGAATCCAGGGAATTTAAGGAATTAGTAGAATTGTATGGATTTCAGAGCATTTAAGGAATTAAAAGAATTTCAGGAGTTCTAAAACTTCCAAGAATTCAGAGAATTCAAAGAATTCAGCGATTTTAAGGAAATTAGAGGATTCAGGAAAGTCAGAATATGTAAAGGTTTCAGAGAATTTAGAGAAATCAAAGATTTCAGACAATTTTAGTAATTAACAGATTTTTAGAAATTCAAAAAATGCAAGGGACTTAGAATATGAAGGAATTGTGGGAATTCCTAATATTTAAGGAATTCGGGATATTCAAGGATTTCAGAGAATTCAAGAAATTCAGATATTATCACAAATCCAGAGAATTTAAATTCAAGGCATCTCAGAAATTTAAAATATTCAAAGAATTTAGGGAATTCAGATTATTCGAGAATTTGAGTGAATCCACGTAAATCATGGTTTCTAAAGAATTCATGGAATTCAGAGGCTTTTGGAAATTCAGGGAATCTCAAAAAATGGTATTGCTCAAAATTAACTAAATATGTGCTCTAAATATATTATTTTGAAAAATGAAAACATTAATTTTTATTTTCTTTTTTGGAAGGCGTGCACTTTTCATTTTAAAGGCTGTACATTTGATATTGCAACATTTTTAGCAATTAAAATTCAAAAATGTTTAATCTTAAGCACTCTGAATTTGAAAATGTTCCATTTTTAACATGTAAAATTCATAAAATTTTAGTTTCAAATACTTAATAGGGAAACTATTAAAAATGATAAGTCTATAACAATGAAAGTGCCTTCATTTCTTATGGTCTCCAAACCTTTGAATGTGTACAATTTTAAGTATTCCTCATTTCCAGGTTGTTTATGATCGACGATTTTTAACTGAGATTTATTCAATGATTAAAAGTTTTTAGATTTCCATTGTTGAATTTCACAAGTTTATTCAAGCAATTCTGGACAGTTTAGCTTCAAATTTATTATTTAACTAATAATTCGTTTTTATTTATACTAAGATGGTTCAAGACTCCCCTCGTCCTTGAAATTGAATGTTTGTAGTTCTAATAGATTTGAGCAATTTAATTATTTTTGCTAAAACTGGTATTAAAAGTCAAAAAGTTTCAAGCCCTTCTTGATTTCAAGTATTGCATGTCATGAGAAAATGAAAAATTTATTACTTGAAAAAGAAAATTAAAGAAACATAGTAAGTAAAACGTCAAATATATTTATTTAAAAAATATGAGCCATAAAGCAGGAACAAAAATTGAGTAAAAACCAAGTAAAAACGCATCAAAATGAAGCTGAAATAGAGAGTTCAGCACCTCAGTCCCTGTGCGGTCTGGATGAAGTCTCCGATTCAGAGCCGCAGGCCATGATAATATCGTAAAAAATCAAATATAAACCAAACAGGCGCAAATATCGAAAGTTGCTATAGGTCACTCGGATATCCATGTGTTCCTAGCTGATGTCGTGAATTTAAGATAAACGTTTCGAAAGGAGAAAAGACTGATTTTACATGTAGAACAGATGCTATGTTGTTTTTCAAAGAGTTACTAAAACAAGAAGTGAATTTAATTAAGAATCAAATCTTTACCAGAAAAGAAATTTACTAATATTTTAAATTCAAAAGTCAAAGGCAGGAATCTCCTGAAATTCTTGAGTGGATATAAATTGTGAGGAGAAAAGAGGAAGTGAATTTTGTAGATTATATTATTATGCGCGACTCGATTTCTTTGATCTCATGAGATATATTCCGGATTATAAAGGTATAAAATGACCGGGTTTAAGAAAGCATTATGTAAATTTGTTGCAAAATTATTGAATTCTTAGTTTTTTCCGAGGAATAATGTAGAACAATTGCATCCACCATCGTCTGACTGTTGCCAAGTTTTTCCACTTGATACAATATAGGAACTGCAATTACATTAGAACATAAATTCAAGAAATTTAAATTCAATTGAATGTCTAAAAATTAAAATTGGATATGACCCAATTTTTCAAAATTCTTTTGCAGAAAACTGTTTTTTCTCCTGCAAAATTTTTTGTTGTTGTCCTTATCCAATTATCATTCTAATATCCTCAGTTAAATTATTTTCCTGCTCCTCTATCCAACAAAATTATCAACGGTAAGACATAATTCAAATATTCAACTGCTTACATATCAATTTACGATCAGTAAATAATTATCTCTCTGATAAGATTCTTTAAATCTAAATCAAAGTAAACGTCCTAGTTATCGTGATCTTATAGTCCCAGAAATCGTGACGCCATGGCGTCATCTTGCCCTTTACTTATTTTTAATTATTTAAAATTCCATTTGATGCTACAAATAAATTATTTTTATCTTAAATGTTACCTTTGACATATTTTGTAAAAATATATTCAAATTATAACCAAGTTTTACGATTATTGAAACCGTCACGATCAATGGGACTTTAGTGAAAAATTTCTTTGGGCGGCATGATACTCGTGCGGGCTAAAGCTTGAATTATCTGAGCGAATTAAAATCATGTCGAAGGTTCGAATCCTTGTACCCGTGGAATTTTCGTGTTTTTTAAATAATTAAAAACTTAAATTTTAATGCTGCTTTCTATCCTACTGCACAGTAACTGCTCAAGTTCACTGCAGTAGTAAATTTTTTACTTCTCCTTAAAATTAATTATTTTTCATACTGAAATAATAAGTAAAATAATCCCTTACATAAGTTCACTGAATATGAGAATTTTTTCTAAAAAATAGTTTTAAAACTATGAAAGGATAGAGATTTTTTTAACGCAGGAAAGAAAACATATTACTAATTTAGAAATTAAAGAAAGAATAGAATGTGTCCCTAATATATAATTATTTGCACAACAGTAAACAAGCCTGTCAATTAAAAAAAATTAATAAAAAAAGCTCTATTATTACCTAATCTGTAAGTTTAAAATTGTCCAATTATGACAAATAGGTACACATAAATTAATAAAGTTTATGCGATATAAAAATAAAAATGAAGGTTTAATTTCTCTCACGTGCACTAAACTCTATTCCCATATTTTTTTATGTTGAATCTATTCTTTAAACTGAACCTTTAAAACACCATTTTTCTTAACTTTTTCAACAAAAAATGTCTCATTAACAACCTACCCTCAATTTACAGTCACCCTTTAAAAAACACGCGACAATATTGAATCAACTTGAGCACTTGACATCAAATTCTCCTTCATTTTCATTGACGTCAAAATCCACATGACGACAAAGGATGATTCACGATTTGAAAAATGAACCGGATTGTGAACGAACCGCGTGGACTGAATCCAGAAATCAACAAAAAGAAAACTCTGGAAATAACCGTACGTCGCGTGACTGCGCGTACTACATGAAGTCTCCTGCGTGGGTGCGGAGGCCATGCCACTCTCGCCTTTCCAACTTGGGCTGGATGTTACGAGCGTGGTTTTGTTGGACCTATTCCGTGGGGGTTGAAGGGGGTTGAGGGGGGTAGAACTGAGGATCGATGCAGTTTGGCAGAGGACAGGTGCGGCTTTCTGCCAATCCACCCCCGTCTCTGACTCACCCCGAAATCATCCCCAACCCCCCTTCATGCACCCCCATTCATCCCCTTTCCCTCATCAAACCCCTGGTCTATTTTGAACACTAAATCGCTTTTCGGAGGAACGCTACCAGGCCTCCGCTGTGCCTCCGGCCTCGTCAACCCCCAACGAACATCGACCGTCGAGGCGGGGGTGGTTTTATTGATCTCGCTTCGCCACGCCTTTCGCTCTCAAAAGTCACGCCCATCTGCCCCAAAGCGGGGGCGGCAATCAATGCCAACAGGGCCAATTTTTCCCGATGATAATTTACCCAAACTTCTACCTGAGTCGAAAGCTCGGACAGAATAAAATGTTACTAGCCCCTCGACCAAACCCCCCACTACCCCCAAAACATTTATCCTCGGACCGAGAAGATACCACTTAAGGTTTCGGGTTTAAGAGATTAATGCAGATTGATACTAGTAAGTACTAAAAATGTAGAAAAATCATTTTGAAATAAAAACTGAAAATTTTAAGATAGATTGTAGTAAAATTTAAAAATTGATCAAAATAAATGTATCAACAATTTTTAAAAACTTTAATCGACCTCTGATCGAATGGAGGCCATTAATATGTACATACCAAAATTCTAATCTGGTAACCTTTTCAGACTTCATCGCTCAAAATGATCTCGAAGCAGAGAAAATAAAAGGTATGTGAAGCTGAAGTAACCACTTCTTCGAATCGAGTTAAAAGCTATTTCATAATTAAGGGCTCATTTAATGATAATTTATTGCCTTCTGCGAAATTTAATGCTCCACTATCTTTTCGAAAAAGCAGGGGTTACGGTTACGCTAGCCTAACGCTAACCCTTAATATAAATTATGCACAAATAGTAAATCTGATCAAACTATAATTACGGGCTCATTTAATGCTCATTTAATGCCCTATTGCCAAATTTAATGCTCCACTGTTTTAAAAGAAAAACCGAGGGTTACGCTAGCTTACCGTTAAGCTAGCGTAACCCCCCTTAATTATAGTGAGATCAGATTTACAAATTGTGCATAATTTATATTAAGGGTGGTTTTTCAGTATTAAGGGTGGCTTTTGGAAAATAATTTTTTGTGGTTTTGGAGAGCATTAAATGAGCCTTTAATTATGTGATAGGACGGAACTCGATTCAGCGTTTATTTCACATGGGGTTCCGTCAGCTTAACGTTTAAGCTAGCGTAACCCCCGGTTTTCTGATAAAATAGTGCCGTTTAATGGCTTCAAATATGGGGCACAATACGTTAAGTGTTCCCACCTAAAATTAATTTTTTTAGATCGGGTTGAAACTGGGCTGAATTATAGTCCAAGTGGACCTACATTAATTTTTTTGTTATATTAAAAAATAGGTTTCTTATACTCTTTGAATTCCTGTAGGACAAAAAGTAGGCTGAAAATTTTTTCTTGTTCAAATTTATATTTTTACGCTCATTCTGAATGAAATAAAAGGTGTGATATGAAATATATAACGTAATTTTTATGTTTCTGTATATATAATCATCTCAAAAAAGTTTTTTAAGCAGAAAAAAAATTTAATGT
>JAWWLR010000054.1:40605102-40617901 GCA_035041075.1 Acraspis erinacei
TAAGTCGGGACCTAGAGGGGGCCAAATTTAAAATCCAAAAATTTGTGTATTCGATCTGGCCCAAGACGGAAATTAGGCAAATATTTGGCAATTTCTACACGGGGACTGACGAAACAAGTGTATGCAGGTAAAGTAAATGGCAGCGTACCCAGAGGCAGAGCGCGGAAGAATGGTTAGAATGTGTGAATGAGACCCGAGTTAGAAGAGACATAAGAAGCCACAGAAACACGAGAGCTTGCATAAAAAAATGCATGGACGTGAAAGAAGCTAGAGAAGTATACCAGGAGAGAAAAGTATGGCGGCAAATAGTTAATAAAAAGCGTGTCAGTAAAGTGAACTTTCGCATGAAACAAAAGACTTTGGATGCTAACGGACCAAAGTGAGGAATCTCACATGACTACTTTGTGAGGATCTTTACTTGGGGTGATTGCTAGAGAGAGGCCCGAAAAAAGTATGCGCTAATTTTAACAAGACATGCATGTTTTATGGTCAATTGTTATGCTAGATGTTTATATCTTGTATAGCGCCCTCCCTAACAAATTATTTGTAACCAAGCATTTTCTTAAGAAAATTCATCCCGATGATTCGCTAAATACAGCATTTGTCACCCTATTATGCACATCTAGCTCTTAAAACTAGTTTCGAAGTTTATTCTTTCCAGTTATGACACAAAAAGGTTGTTTTTTATTGCATTATCATAAAAATATGGTACTAATTTTTGGTTTTATATAAATAATACATTTTTTAAAAAAATGTTTACTCAGTCCTTTTGATTAATATTAAATGTCCTTTCACTTTTGCAGACTTTTACGGAGTTTTTTTACCCGGATAATATCTCCCTTGAATGATAATTACATTTTCAGTGTAAAAAATGGTCCGAAACTCAAAAACAAAATGACGCGCTTTTCTATATGGTGAAGATTTCAATTAATTAATGCAAACTCTCAAAGCAAAAAAAATTATTTATCGATCATAATAAGGTTAATGTACGATTTGTTAATGAAAGAAGTTTTAAATAATAAAAGTGGTGATTAAAAATTAATTTGTTGACCAATATTTATTTATAAATTATACAAAATTGTAAAAATTGTGCGAATAATGTCTTAAATCCTTCGAATTATGTAACGAAAAGGTTCAAAAGTAGTTCAAAGAGCTAAATGTGCCCAACACTGTGACAATGCATTTAGTGCATCATCGGGATAGATTTTTGTAAACAAATGGCTTTATTATCAATAATTTGTTAGGGATAGACCCTAAACAAGATCTAATCTTGCATCTAGCATACCTATCGACCTGAAAACATAGGTCTGGTTAAAAGTCTCGGGTACTGATCTTGTGTATTTGATTATGAAAAAACAGTTTCCAATTGTTTATAAAGAACATTTTTATTTAACCTCGAACCATACAAACTCTATCAGAATTAAAAGACGGACAATCTTGTGGAGTTTCCTTGAATTATATTTAAAATTAAAGAAGTTACACAGTATGGTATGAAAACCAAACTTTTCGCATTTCTAGGGAATTATTTAAACAATCGCCTTTCAGACCATCTAAAAATCTACTGATTTGATTTTTCTTGGGAGCATTTTTTCTCAAACCATGTGGAAAGTTTTTCAGTCCGGCACTCATCAAAATTAAACAATCATGTTTTTTTTATTACCCTAGTATACCTATAAAAAATTTCAACAAAATGTAATACAACATTTTGTCTGAAAAAACCTAAAATTTTTTTCCTGTGAGTGTCAGAATTTTGTTGGTATAGTGGTACAATTTATTCATTAATCGAACTAAAATTAGAGGGTATTAACCTCTCATCACTGGCGTAATTATGTACCTTATTCAACAAATCGATGACCTCATTATGTATCTATATTATTAAATATATACAGGAGGGTACCCATCATAATTGAACGGCATCTGTTTTTGACTGGAGCAAACGACCGTCTGCCCGCTCACCTAATTACGTCACTCATTTAACCCATATTCAGGTGCAAAATGCAGAAACGACATACTCTGCAAACTACAAAGTAGTTACCTTCCTACTAACGCCCCTTTTCATCTCAGACATTCGAGCAAAAAGTGGAAAGTATATTTATTCAAGTTTCTAAGTACTTTTACTTCTACTTTTTCTCAATCACTCCATTTTTACCTAAAAATGTATAAACCGGATTAAAGGGAAAATTGGTTTAATGAAAAAAAAACGGAAGGAGAAGATAGCTTAACAAGAAGAAGGAGCTGTCCATAAACTATTGACTTTTCCACCAAAAACGATGAATTTTCTATAAAAAATAGGAATATTGAAAAAACCAGTTACATTCAGGACAAAGAAAGATAACTAACAAAATAGTTGAATTTTGAAGAAAATAATTAAAATTTTAACAAAATAGCTCAGTCTTTAACCAAATAACTGAAGTTTTACCCTACAAAGATGAATTTTAAGCCAAAAATAAGATGAATTCTCTTTCAATCAAGTAGTTGAGTTTTCAGCTAAAATAAATCGGTTTTTATTCAAAAATAAATCGTTAGATTTTCAGATTAAAAAATTGATATTTAACAAATACAAAAAATCTAATTTTCTACTAGTTGAATTCAACTAAAAAACCAATTCTTAACGAAATATTTTAATCCCTAACCAAATCGATAAGGAATTTACTTTGTAATCAAGAAAGATCCAATTTAATTCAAATAGTTGAATTTTCAAGTAAACAGATAAGTTTTCAACGAGAAATTGAATCGTGAAATTTTTAATTGCAAAAATTAATTTTGAAACAAATGAAAATTTCGACAAAATACGTCATGAATTTTCAAACTATGAATCCTATACTAAAAAGTTAATTTTTAACTAAGAAGAGTCATTTTCTACAAAAGAAAATGAATTTTCAACCATAAAGTTGAACTTTCAACTAAAAAATATATTTTTCATTCATCTTTTTAATTGTTACCTAAAAGGCCCAATTTTCAATAACAAATGAAATAGCTAAAATTTCAAAAAATGATTAAATTTTCGACCAAAAGAGATAAATTTTTATTAAAACAATGAGTTTTTAACGAAGCAGTTCAACTTTGAACCAAGTAGTCAACTTTTGAGAAAAAGATTACTTTTTAACCAAACAGTACTATTGTAGGGCCGTCTTTCACAAAATTCGAAAACTTCACACCATCATACTATTTTACCATTTGTAGTTTTTGGCGCGAGCCGTTCGTTCCTTCAAATTGTCAACATAGTAAAATTCAAAAGAAAAATTAGGTAACTATTTTCGTATTCTTTTAGTTCTTACTTTTAATTTAAAAAATAATAATTGAGCAAATTTGGAAATAATATTATTGGTTGATTCATACCGTGTTCAGCAAGTACGGTAAGTCTGCTAGTGAAGGACACTATGGAATAAAAATGCTTTATTCAAAACCACCACGTTATAAGCATGCAACGCCCCCTGAAAAATGAGCTTTATTACAGCCCTTTACCGAAAGGTGTCAACTGGTGACATGTAATTAGTTCCAAAAGTACCACATTGACAGGGAAATTGTACCACAAATGACCAAAGAATAACTCGCATGTTTTCTCTAAACGTATTGCTAGGAAAAATAATGACACCAGATGGCATTCTAGCTTGGACCAAACCACTTCTAAAAGTTCGCGTCAAACGAGATTCCCAATCACAGCCCAAGCAGAATTATGACATGTCAGTTGTATGTCTTCAGGACTTACTTTTAAGACGGCCCTTTAGTCTTATAAAATGCTGACTTCGAATAAAGTATCGTGCATCACTCGTAGTGTTACACATGTTCCTTAGCGTAGAGATCAATGTTTGCATGAGGGGTTGTAAAACTCTGGCCGAATAATCAAACTTAGGTAGATGTAATATATTTTTAATATTATGATCGTATCTTCAAAACCAGTGAACAGTATCCGTATCTATCAGTAAAAGACACCAAACAGTAGGAATTTTTCAGTGAATTATACGCACTATTGTTATTGATATCCACGTTCTTACGAATATTATTTATTTTGTTCATTCCTAGGAAATCGTTTTCTATAAATCTTGATTGGTCAGCCTCTGTTTAATTATTGCTTCCTCAGAAGTGGAGGTTTGTAATGACCCAAATTTTCAAATCTACTTTTTTTTATAATTCGGAAAATTTGTGAAATTTCCGTGTTTATGTGTGTAACTTTTTTCTGTAAAAAGTAAAAAAGGACATAAAGTTTGAACACATTCTAGCTTGATTGTTATCTAGATCCGATAGGATTTTAAGCTATATAGAATGAGATATGTCGTGTATTTGTTCGCGTCTTCAAGACCCAGAGATTGACCTATTCTTGAAACTTTTATGACCTACCAGTTCCTATTTATAGAGAAAAATTTAGATGAAAAAAACTTGCTTCATATTTAAAATACGATGATATGATCCACGAGTATAGATTTATGAAGTCCTAAAAAATGGCTAATTCTGCTTATATCAGAAAAACTTTTTTCATATTTAAAATCCAACAATACTATATCTTATATGTTTGTTCGCATCTTCAAGACGTATCGATCGACCTATTCTTGAAACTTTTATGAACTACCAGTGCCGATTTATAAAGTTAAAAAAAATGTTTATACTGTTTATATGAGAAAAACATTGTTCATATTAGAAATACTACAGTACTGTATTTGCTATGTTTGTTCGCATCTTCCAGACCCTTTCAATTACCTACTAAAGAACCTTCTATGGCCTTTTTATGATCTAGCAATACCGATTTATAAATTATGAGATCTATTGTTTATCTTGTTCATCGGAGAATAACTTGTTTAAAATAACTTGTTTTAAAATTTAAAAATATATATATTTAACCTGTTTATATGGCTTTTTTTTAAATATCGGTAATATAAAAACGCAATATCGAATGTATTTCTTGTCGACAAAAACTTCTTCTTTTCTGATAAAAACACTCATAGTTGTATAAAATGACATTTTTTATTGCCCAAAATGACTGAATTGCGTAATATTTCTTACGAGTAAATTTTTTTTAATTGAAATTAAATACAGGTGTCGTTCACTGAAAACATTGCGTCATTCGCTAAATTCGAGTTAATTATCTTAAAATAAATTTAACGATCATTTTTCGAACAGTAATTATAATACTTTGTACTGTCTGAAAATGGAAAAATCTGCCCTTTCGCATGAATTCATCTTCGTTAACAAATACTAGAAACATAAATTCATATTTTTCTTCTTTCGAAAACCTTTTTCTTATACGATGTCGGTAATACCCCTGTTTATCCCATTAAGCTTTATTTCTAAATAAATTTCTCCCTGAAATTTATTCTTTAAGCCCATTTCGTACCTCACATTTTATGCGGATAACCTAATTGAGAAATAACAATTTTCTAAATATGTGTAACCTTTGAATTATAGCCACTGGAACATCACTCGAAATTCATTAATTTGGAAATAACTCTAACGTAGTTCAAGGTACGCAATAAATAGAATAATGTAAATCAGCTAATGTACATCAACTAAGATAAATTAATAATAATAATAATAAAATTTGTATGAGCATATTCTTGATCACGCATTATTTTAGACCGAAAAACTTATTTGGAGATTTAACGATAATTTAATTGAGTGAAGGATATATCTAAACGTTGAACCTCATTTTGTTAATTATGCAGTTGGCGATATATACTGAGTACTTCAATATAGATTATATTTACTCTTTTGATGTCCGATAATTTATGCATAAATTGCCAATCAAAATGCTAATGTACAATACTATTATATAGATATTAACTCCCTAATTTCGATGTGCCCTAAGATATTTGATATTGATCGTGAAGAGAATATTTGTTTGGTACCAAATTTCGATATTACAACCAATAATTAAATATTAATTAAGTATCGATCGTCACCCTCGTTATAATGCAAGATTTGATGGAAACTAACGATAATTTACATTCGATTATTATCTGAAAAAATGCAATCCGTGAAATTCACACCTAACATTATCTAACTAAATCCAAGTTGATATTTTTTATATAAAAGTTATCTAAATAAACTCCTTTGTCGTAATGAATAATGTACAATTATGAATTAAATTTTTTTAAATTTGAAATAGTGAATCAATGTTTAAATGACAACGTTTTTACTTATTCATTTTTTTCCAATTCGAACTATTAAAACATTGCAAATCTTTAATTTACAATCATTCATTTTACAAGTTTTTCTCAAAGCTTGAAATTGAAAGGATTGTATTTGAATTTCAATTGGTATGCACAATTTGTTAAAATGTTACACAATACAGGGAAATGTATTATTTTTTTACTTATTTTTCTCCTAGTTCAAAAATGCAGATTTGTTTACTTTTTCTTTGATCTTAAAAGAAAGCTCAGGTTTTTTCTATAAGACTATGTACATTAGAAAGTGGGGTTAAAATTTTTAATTTTTTAAAATAAGCGTTGAGTACTCCGGTACGCTTATGAAGTTGGCTCCCAAATCCGGCTCGTAGCACAACGTAGTGGACCTTCATTGTATTGCTTTTACGAAAAATAATAATACTATTTGCTCGTGTAAATGAGCTTTCGTCGCATGAAATTTGTTAATAAATAACAAATATTTAACTCAGACACCTGCTCAGTCACTTGTTCTACGTTTGTTTCTCGTAAGATTATTATAGAAAACAAATGAAGGCCGCGGTCATCAGAGAAATGAGTTTCAAATTTGATCTGCTAGATGGCAAAGCACTACAAATTCTTAAAAATGAAAACAAAAATCTACGGTCCAAGACCAGCATTAATCATCCTTATATTTTATTATGAAATTGGATTTCAAAGCATTCGAAACGGTCTCACTTTGTTGGTTAGTAATATGATTTTTGTATTTATATTGTCGAAATGTGTCGATCTTATGCTTTTTTTCAACCCAGTTTTTACTGGCTTTGACTCCTAAAAAAGTTGCAAATAATCAAATAAAATGCTCTAACAAATGCATCAAACCTTTCAAGTATACCGACCGGGATCCGGTAGGATAATCCGGCCACAAAGCGGTTAAAAAATGTTCCTTCAGGCGAAAAATTGGTAACTTGTTTTTCGTCTTTTAAAGCTCATTGTAAAGAATACGGTGAACATTAAAAGTCAAATCAAGTTAAATAATTTTGGCCAGAAAACTGGAATAGAATTTCAATCTCTGATGATAGAATCTCCTAGCAATTGTTTTATTTTGGAAACCACTTGGTGATTTCAGGTAAGGAACGAAGAAAGCAAAAAATGTACACAAAACAGTATAATTTAATTTAAAATAATAATTATCCGCGCACTAAGTGGGGTTTTCAAACTGATTACTGAAATAAGGTTGATTTTAATTATGGATCTCGATTTTATTTGCGAAGTTCAAATAAATGACGCGACATGAGTGCAACGTGCATCCTTGTCCGAAATGTATAAAAATTGTAACAATTCTACTGTTGCACATAGCAGAATCGATAACATTTTCTCGAATCACCTAGTCCAGATCCGACCGGTTACTGGTACCTGGCTAGATCTTATGGCCGGGAGCCGATCGGGCACTGGTCAGGATAAATTTTTTGTCGAAATTACACATTTTTTTAAGAGCTGCAAAATTAATCAAGACATAATCATGGATGCTCGATGAATTATTATTTAAAAAGTATAATTTAATAATTTATTAGATCAGTAAAACAGAAATAAGCTTTTTTAAATTCTTAAAAAATTTAAAGAATTTAATAAAGCTTACTTCTATTTTACTGATATAATAAATTTTTACATTATACTTTTCAAATAATAATTCATCGAGCATCCATAATTATGTCTTTATTAATTTCGCAGCTCTTAAAAAATCTATAATTTCGACAACAAAATTGTCATAACCAGTGCCCGATCGGCTCCCGGCCATAAGATCTAGCCAGGATTGGCCCGGCCAGTAACCAGTAGGATCTGGACTAGGTGATTCGAGAAAAATGTAGCCCGGCCGGTTTCTGTCCGTGAGACC
Source organism: Acraspis erinacei (assembly GCA_035041075.1). NCBI lineage: Eukaryota > Metazoa > Arthropoda > Insecta > Hymenoptera > Cynipidae > Acraspis > Acraspis erinacei. The sequence goes on from JAWWLR010000054.1 coordinate 40,613,092, forward strand.
GAGCCAAGGGTAGCCCGACCGGGATTCGGCCAGAAACCTTGTTGTAGTAAGACGAACCGGGAACATTCCTGCACGGGAATAAGAATAATGATGTAAAACTTTATTATTATCTAATGAACACACACGGTGTTATTGGAAGAAATAAAAATCGTAAGAGGACATAAGTAATCAACTTGCGCTTGTTCTAATGAAGCTTTCCATGAAAATCGCCGTTGAAGAAGATTTTATACTAGTTCTTACTTACGTCACGCTTCGCTGACGTAGCACTCAGAGTCCACTGTTGGTGTAATACTCGAAGTTCGTGCTGCGGTATCGTGACCAATTCCGTGTCTTTTGCCTGAATGACCTAATTTCGCTTGAATTTCCGGAAAGATTCGTTCGCATTATCGTAGGTAGATAAACACCTGAAACCTAACAGAGAATTAATCCTTTAGCTTACTTAATTCAATTAACATATTTTAAAGATATTGCATGTAGTATAAGGGTGGACCAAAAAATCAACTTTAAATTTCTGGTGATCGATCCCGCAATTTGTTCGTTTTTTCCGGAAAAAAAGAATTCTCTGTTTTTTTCGTGACTCTTTTAACAGTTACCACTATCAAAGCTTTTAATATTAACGTGGGATTTAAAATAAGAAAATATCAGCTTTAGAATAATTGGAAAAGAAGTAACTCAATAAACTCTATAAACACTTTGTTAATTAAAATCAGTGATATTTAAAATACTTTAGGAGATTCTTGTTTAAAAATTTGCTGATATTATCTTTGGACTTTCTACTTTTAATTTTTATTCTAAAAATGAAGGCCATTAACCTCTCTCATTAACCTCTAAGTGTTGACAGATTTTCGTATTTCAGAATAAAAAAGAATACCAAAAATTATATATGGCGCTTACCCTTAGTCCGATGTATAATTAATTTGTCGTAATTAATCATTAAACAAAAACTAAAATTGAATATTAAAAATACGGGTATTCAAGTAGAAGATAATATCGTCCTTAGTTCCTAAAAAAGAATTCATTAACAAAATATGAATTAACGCGCCCGCCAACTTCAAATGAAGATTTTTAATTGAAAATAAAAATTTGGTATCATTTATAAGAAAAATACCAGAGGGCCTTGCTGCTAGAAGTAAACGTGCCCTGGTTTGAGTATCTTTATTAATAAACTAAATCAGTGGAAACAAGAAGCTTCTATTTCTCAAATGAAAATATAAAAAGATTTATATAATTTTAAGTTAATTAATTTTAAATAATTCAATCGAAATTTCATAACGAGCTCAATAATTTGTATTAAATATTGAAGATGAAAAATGAAAGTTATTCAGGGTAGCTACTGGTCCGGTATGCCGGGAAATTACTCGGAATTTTTGGTGACCAGCAACACCCAGAAAATAACAGTTAATTTATTTTTTAACAGAATATTTCTACCATTTTAGGAGAAAAATTTATCCAATCACTTGGAATATCAGAAATTTCATATCACATGATGACTTACGGTACATTGAAAAATAATCATCTTTTCTCTTTTTTGAAATATTATGTAGAAATTAAAAATAAGTTCGATACCAGCTTGCTTTAAATTTTAAGTTCAATTGTCAACTTCTCCAATTATTATATTATTACTAGTTTATATGCGTGGTTATAAAATCTTCTATTCAAAAATTTTTTCATTTTTGAGGATAGTTTTTAGGCGTAAATTTTCAATTAAAAAAATGATTAAATACAGTTTTAACGTCTTGAAAAATTACACATTAAAAGGGGGTCAATTAGAATTTTTTGGATAAAATTGTTTTCAGTCGATCAAGTGCAATTATAACTTAATATTTTGTTCAACCGGACTACACTTTAAGGGTTAAACAAATGTAAACGTTCAAATGATTCAACTTCAAATGCCATTCAAATACTGTTTCAGTCTAAACTATTAAATTTTTAACCTATTCAAATTTAAAAAAATGTAATTAGAAAGAAAGAACAATGATTAAATTGGTAGCAATATTGGACTGTTTCATATAAAACGAGCAATGATAATCAAATATTAAACAGGGTGGGACATTTAAAGTGGAAGCATCTGGCAACCCTGTAACTTTTGATAGAGTTGTCATATTGACTAATGTTATTCCGAGTTTGAAACGTCAGTCGAAGGAGATTTTTACCGTGGAACAGTACATTCCAAAACAACGCGCTGAAATTGTTCAGCTATACATTCAAAATGGCGAAATAGAAAAATGCCGATTATGACTGGCCACCCAGATCACCCGATTTAACGGCACCAGATTTTTTTTGTGAGGATATTTGAAATCTAAGTTGTACTTCAACAAGCCAAGAACTCTAGCTCAATTAAGAGACAACATACGACGTGAAATTGCAGCTATATCATCCGAAACATTGGCAAATGTGATGCAAAATGCCGAAAAGAGAGCACATTTAGCCGTCAAGGCGAACGGTTGCCATTTACGCGATATCAGGTTCAAAAAGTAGTTGGAACTAATCTCCTTGAACTAAAATAAAGGTTTATTTACATGAACAAGAAGAAAATGTTTTTTGTTATGTTTTATTTCAGAAACAAATGCTTCCACTTTAAATGGCCCACCCTGTAATTACAAAGAATGTATATTTTTCAGGTTTGGAACAAAAAATTTACAAGCTTTTTAAGAATTGTGAAAGGTTTTGTAAGGATAAAACTGTTTTCTTTCGATTCCTCGGAAAATTGAAAAGTGAATTTTCATTTTGAAAAGTTAATTTAAGGGGACTATTCATAAAGATTTTAAAAGATTTCCAAAACTGTGAAAAAAGAATGTGAGACATTTTAAGGAAATTTTCTTAATTTTGCAGATTAAAAAAAAATTTCAACAAAGTTGAATAATTTAAAAACGTATTAAGAAGTTTTAAAAATATTTCAAAACATTTAAAACGAATTGCAGCTTTTGAACAATTTCGAAAACAAATTTAAAAACTGTTTAAGGGCTCTGAAAGGTTTTAAGATAATAAGCCTTTTATGTTTACATTTGTCGGAAGATTTGGAATCTTTTATTTTTATTTTAAGAACATAATTTTAAGAAAATTTTTTTAATTATTTCAAAAATTAAACAAAAAATTTGTAAAAATTATCGATTTAAAGCTAATTAAAATGAAAATAATTTAACTTCCCATTTAAAAAATTAATGTTTCTAGCTTAAAATTATATCTATAAAAATATTTAACAATTTTTAGATCCACTTATCAATTAAGAGAATTGAAAATGAGAACGTCGATTTACATTCTTTTGACCGCATCATCTTTGAACTGTAAAAATTTTCCATTAGATTAAAAATTTTTCTAAGAACAAAAAATTGTTTGATTAAAATTGAAGAGTCCGCGGTCTAAGCCTTTTAACCGACATTTCAGAAATTTTACACGACGAAGGAAAATCGTTGTTATGTTTTCAATTTTTAATATTTTTTTAATTGTAAAATGTTTTTTGTTCATTTACTTGAGACAAAAAATACATGTTAGTTTTATAACATTCGAATCAAAATTGAACGTTATATGACAATTCAAAGATATTCATATGTTATCTAAAACGGGTCCGGCGGCCTAAACATGTTATCTGCAGTGTTCTGGCGCTGGTTTTATATTGTTTTTCGCAGGCTCTCATTTTTCTGCGTTATTTTTCAAGCTGCAAGTCGAACATAGATGAGCTTGCAAAAATTTAAAATAATTTATTGCAAAAATTTGCTGAGTGTTATTAATCGAGACGTGTCGCTCCCCTTCGTCTTTACAGCGATGTGTAGACGAAAACATAAAAAATGAAGGGAAGCTAGCCACACAAAACTTTCGACACACACAACAACTTAACTGCACACACACTGACATGTGTTTCACTGCCCTAATCTACGAGTAAACTAAGAATTTTGCAGTTATTCATTGCTTTCTTATATCAGAACTCCTACCTTTAGTGCTTAAACTATACTAATTTTGTAAAAAATTGATTTCAGTTACATTATGGATAGTTATTATTATTTTTTAAAATAAATAAGATGTTCAATTTTGTGATCGTCTCATAGTAAAAAAAGTGTTCAAAATGATACCGAAATCAGTATCATTTTGATATGCAACAAAAACGATACCGAATTCAGGAGAATTTTGATCGGCCGGAGTAAATGATCGCCTTTTCGGATCATAATGATATGATTCGGGATCATGTATCAAGTCAAACCAAGATGGCTGACGTTCTCAGAGTACTTAAGCTCATATGCAAGCATTTTATGGTTTCTGATCGTGCAGTGTACTTTTCAAGTGAAAAAATAACGAAATCTGATATTAGAAAATATCACCTGTGAAGTGTATTTGTCACTTGCGTGCTGTTAGATACCATTGTTAGGTTATGTCGTTATGACATTGGCGGTCTTTTTGTTTAGTCTGACAAATGAACCGAAAAATAAGATCAAATTGATCCAAATGAACAGATCATTATGATCTCGAAAGTCAAATGATCGTTGGAGCAAAATGCTCTGCAACAAAGTTAATACTTTTTTTCTTACTGTGCTGTTCGGAATCTAACTCCACGGACGTGTGTATACTGATTTCCGGTTGAATGAGTTTACAAATAACCTACGGATGTCCAAGAAGTTGGCAACGTCATTTGGTTTTTCCAAAAAAACAAAAGTTGTGCTTAATGGTGCTAGGTTTTTGCCCAATTGTGCCGTAAAGGATTTTTTTTAAAGTCAAAATTTTAGACAGAATTTAAAAAAAACTTGTTTTGGACCAGAAACGCCATTTTTTTCGAAAAAATAAAAGTTGTGCTGAATTCGGCTAGGCCTGTGGTCAATCG
>JAWWLR010000054.1:40655151-40668181 GCA_035041075.1 Acraspis erinacei
GCCCCATCCTGAAATATTTCCCTGTAACATTACTAGTTGACTACTCCTCACTAATTTTCTTACAAGGATTTCAAAACATACTTTTTTTAAATTCTTTAAAATGTAAATTTAAAGGTTGTGTTAAATTCAAATAGAATATTTTCTGAGTTTTGTATTGTATCGAATATTATAATATATGACGTTACTTGTGACATAATATAACGTTTATGTAACATTGCCGAAAGTTACATAAATTGACAATAAACGGTCTTCTCTTGTCCATTGAAAAGTCGAAATAAGCAAATGAGGCATGCCTGCATAATTGTACACGCATTTCTGCTACTGAATGGTGGACATCTCGGATGTAAAACATGTGGGTCTTGCGAAGTACGCATTCAGATTCATTCCCGTTACGGCATCCCTAAAGACTTCTGTAACAATATTTTGCCGAGACCGAAATTTCACCCATTTCGTTTGCAGCTCAGAATGAATAATTTAAAAAAAAAACAGAATTAAAATCAATCTTAATTTATATTTACTATAAAGTCTAAATAAGGTTTCTTGTCATAAATATAAAAGAAGGAAGTAAAGCAGGAAAATAAAAATTATAATGAACCAATGTCATGAATAAAAATAAAAACTATACCTTTTCCACTCAATAACTCAGGAGCGGAAGTATAAAATACTTAATTTTACATCAATGAATATATTGTGGCAATTTATTATATTTTCACTCTTCAAAATGATGATCTTTGGTCAAGATAAAAATGAAAAGTGAACGTCTTTAATATCCCGAACGCACGATAAAGACGAAATGGTGTAAAATCATTCGCCAAGAGATTCGAGGTCAACGAGGTCAACAATAAATCTACCGTAAATTATTCGCTCTTTTTACTTTCATCAGAAATGCTCAGCATGCGAATTGTCCGTGCATCTTTTTATAAGGAATTCCACGACCTCGAATGGTTTATGGAACTGTACCAAGTGCAACACTTTTCCCAGCTTTCTGTTCACATGTACTTAATCTTGGAACTGTCTATTTAAGAAACAAAACAATCACTTTTTGAAAAGTATGCAAACCTTTTTTATTTTATTAGGCATGATTACCAAAATATCTTGTGAACATTTCACCTAGCCTCCAGTAAAATTTACTTTGCACTAGGATTTTTCCATACATTTGTTGATTTTACTGGAAGTTTGATGCTCTTTTTTTGTGTGTTGATGAACTTTAATAAAAACCTCGTTAATTTTTGCTGGACCGCAAACTTATTTTGTTGTGAGTCAAATTGAACTCTCTATCAGATTTTTTCTCCGAGGAAATATGGTGAGTTCTGTAAATGAGAAACTGATGCGGAAGGAAATAAAATATAATGAGCACTGATTAGTTATGAAATGCAAATGATGCAATGAATAATTATTGAAAACGAAAGCTTCGTTCTGAGAGCGGCAGGGAATCTTATTATAGAAAGAGCCCATTGATGAAAACTGGGAAACGTTGCAGCAGCCGGTGGTACAAAGTACTTAACGATAGCAACTCACAGATCTCCCACACTTTCTCCGTAGGATGAGCACGATGTAAGGAAGAGGGGAGACATAAAGCTACTGAACCTTGGATGTCTCCTTACCACAACGTATAAAGTAAATGCTTTACCTCCAGTTCAATTGAGCATTCATACAACCGGAAGTAAACGAGATTTAGAATTCATCTTTTTTACATTTTTCACTATTTAAATTCAAGCATTTAGGGGAGAAATCATTTTGTTTTAAATATTTTACGCGTTAATAGATTAAATTGAGACAATCTTTAATTTATAAGTACTTTAAACCCTATAAATTATTCTCAGCATCAGATTTTAATTCTGTTCTCAGCTTATCGTCTATTGTTATTTTTAAATTCTCTAGATAATATCAATATATCGTTTCATAATCTTTCACAAGAAGATACATTAGGAACTTTGTTATGAGAGGAATTATTATAATGTGCTAGTTTCATAGTGTAGTACTAAAAGTAAAAACTAGGAAGATAACAATTTTCTTTATCTCTCATAAAGGAAAGGAGGTTTCTCCTCTATTTTATAGTTAGAACTTATACATACCCTGAGTTCAGAGAACAATGCAATTCTTGGTAGATACAAGAATTAAAAGAGGAAAGAAAAACATTTATGAACTCGCACTTACAATAAAAAAAGTGTCATCTGAGTCTCGATGTTTATCTCTATAGAAGAGCCAGTGAGAAAACTATTTTAATATTTCGCAAACTAAGGTTTAGGTACAATGGAAAATATTCTCAATGTTATAGAATATTTAGAAAAATTAGAGAAGACTTTTCTCACTCTTGTTCTTTTTAGAAATTATAATCAAAAACAGTCTATCACATAATTAGTAGAAATCAACATATAATTTCAATTTCTTTTAATTACAGCTCCACTACCCTCAAACTACCTTCCACCTTCAACGAGCTACGGAACCCCAAACCTTGGAGGCAATAGTTTCGGAGGCAGCAGTAGCAGCAGCTTTGGAGGTGGAGCACCATCTGGAAGTGGTGGATTCGGAGGTGGATTTGGGGGAGCACCATCTTCTAGCTATGGAGCACCATCAGCTGGTGGTGGATTTGGAGGCGGAGCACCGTCTTCCAGCTACGGAGCACCGTCAGCTGGTGGTGGATTTGGAGGAGGAGCACCATCTTCCAGCTACGGAGCACCATCAGTTGGTGGTGGATTTGGAGGTGGAGCACCATCCTCTAGCTATGGACCTCCCTCATCCGGCGGTGGATTTGGAGGTGGAGCACCTTCTAGACCTTCGTCCAGCTACGGACCACCATCATCTGGTGGTGGATTCGGAGGAGTAGCACCATCCAGACCTTCCAACAGCTATGGTCCACCACCTTCCAGACCATCCAACAGTTATGGACCACCACCATCCAGGCCTTCCAACAGCTACGGACCACCACCATCTACTCCTTCCAACAGCTATGGACCACCACCATCAAGACCTTCCAACAGTTACGCTCCACCACCATCCAGGCCATCAAACAGCTATGGACCACCACCATCTAGACCATCTAACAATTACGGACCACCACCATCTACTCCTTCCAATAATTATGGACCTCCACCATCCAGACCCTCAAATAGTTATGGACCACCACCATCCAGGCCATCCAACAGCTATGTACCACCACCATCTAGGCCATCTAACAGCTATGGACCTCCTCCATCTACTCCATCAAATAGCTATGGACCACCACCTTCCAGGCCATCCTCTAGTTATGGGACACCTTCTGTAGGTGTTAGTGGATTCGGTGGTGGAGCTTCCTCAGGAGGAAGCAGTGGATTCGGAGGTGGAGCTCCTTCCTCGAGCTATGGACCACCTTCTTCTATTCCTTCTTCACCACCCTCTTCGAGCTATGGACCACCAGCCTCGGCACCATCTCCCAGTTATGGTGCACCTTCAACCGGAAGTGGATTCGGTGGTGGATTCGGAGGCGGAAGTGGAGGTGGATTCGGTGGTGGAAGTGGAGGTGGATTCGGAGGTGGAAGTGGAAGTGGAAGACCATCGTCGAATTATGGAGCACCCAGTGCTGGTGGAAGTGGAATCGGAGGAGGGTAAGGATCTCTATTTACTGAATAGTTTATTTCATCATTTTCTTGGCTTAATGAGACTAATAATCCTAGATTTGGAAATAATTTCGTAACAGATATCCTATTTCTTATCAGTATCACCTTTTCTTTTTCGACTTAATTGCATACAGAATAGAATTCTTCAGGTAAGTAGCGTCGTATGGAAAATAAATATTTATTATTTTCAGTGCGATAGCATAATTGGCTAATTACTTTCACACTTGGAATATAATCTCCAGAGTGGATTCTAAGCATTAGACTCTTATATTCAGCTTAAATTAGACTTATCTGATTCCCTTAGTCGAATTTACGAGAACAGAGTATAATTCTAGACTCTTTTAATTGCTATCTTATATTTTTTAGACTTTTTCGATACTTTATTGAGTTAGGTTACTTTTCTCTTACCGTAATCTTACCAATTTTTTCTCCTCCTTTCAGCTCCGGTGGTTATTCCAGCGGTCGTCCATCCTCTAATTATGGTGCCCCCAGTGCAGGTGGAAGCAGTGGAGGTCAGGACTATGCTAGCAACGGAGGTTACCAATATTAATCTCGTTTTTCACATTCCCTTGTCGTAATGGAATGTTGATCTCGCCAAGCTAGATTCAATTAATTCTGTTCAAACGAACAATAAGAATCAATCCAACCTTCCAACGATGTTTATCACTGCCACTGAAAAATCCTTCGATCATCAGAATACATCCGAAGTTTTAAAGATTCACTTAATTCGGGTTGAGACAAATAACTAGGTCTCGAATGCGAGAGATAAATAACGCTGTTCAACCATCCAATAATAAGACGGCCACAGGAAAAGAAAAACTAATCAGAATCTTATCAGAAATGTTTTTCAAGATCCTGCTATTACTTGATTATGTCTCAGAGTCGCAAAAAAAAACTACTGACGAAGACGAGAGTGGTTTTCTAATGGGGAAAAGTAAAAGCTTTTTTCTCCAGAGCTTGTAATTTATTTATTTTGTAAAAAACGCCTTTTGTACTAATAAAGCTTCTATGCTAAAAAATCATCTTTAGTTAATTAATTTATTGTCCCAGGACATAATCATGGTTTATTATTATAATTTGTAGTTAATTATTCCACAGCAGCGCGAGAATCGTTAAAGGAAGTCGTATGTACTTAAGTGAGAAAGTAAAAGAAGGAAAATGTAGCTAGGCAAATTAGCCTACTAGGGGGATATTATTTTTTATTTCTTTTTTCCTACTTTCTAATAACGAAACATCACCCGGTTTTATAAATAATAAGTTGCAATAAAGAAACTTCTTTTTGCATAGTAAGGTTTAAATCTGAATCCTGATTTATAAACTAGCATTTAAATTGAAAATTGTGTAAGTTTTAATTTTTTTATCTAATTAAAAGTTTAAATTAAAAATCTGCTAACGATCTTGGAATGAAACAACGTCAATCTGAGTGAGGTTAGTCGGCCGGAGTTAGAAGTCGGTCGATTTATTGATTCGAACGAGTCAGATACTGGGAACGCATGAATAACTGAGAGGTCTTTCTATTCCTGTTGCAACCGAACTTAAAGCGCTCACCAAAGTTCTCCGATGCCTACCTCGGAAATCTACTATACAAATTTCTTCCTCAAGTAAACTTTCGAATTCCCCATGGCTTCTTCAAAAACCAACCAAGATCTGATTTTGTTACCAATGGCCGATTTCTCTTGGTTCGAATTTGAAATTCGGATCTTGAACAGCTTTACGTGAATGGAATAGGTGACACGAACTCTTGTCTAATAATGAAGGAATGAAAGAACTAGAACATATATGACTGGTTCCCCACTAGAATTTATCATTTTTAGACCAAATTTACATACTAAAGAAAGTAAAAGTTTTAGGAAATCAAATGTAAGAGACGAACTTTAAATATTTAAGCTTTCAAACTCATTTGTGTTTATAGGAAAATTAAAATTTTTATTTTCTACTCAATCAAAAAAAATTTCTTATTTCTATTTACAATTTTTGCAGTGTTTCCAATTTTACCGCACAGTATTCATAAAACTAGAACATTTTTTTAAGTCCCAATTCAAAGATTTACGAAATTGATTATTTTCAAAATTTGATCACTTTTAAGAGGTTTATCGCCTGATCAGTCGAAAGTAACGCGTTAAAGTTACCATTACTTTTCTTTATAGTAACGCATTACCGTTAACGCTACTGAAAAAAATGTATTACCTTGTCTTTACTTTTTTTAAATTACATTTTTAGTACGTTCTTTTAAATTCCTAATAGCTTTATACATTTTGTTTTTTATTCAAAAATGTTTTTAAACTTAACAATCACACTTCAATTTACGTAATATAATAAAGAATTTTACATAACTCATCTATAAAATGTTTTTGTTTCACACTATTAATAATTCTAAACCACACACTATATGTGTATAATTTCTTTTTCTTTTAATAAAACTAGTGTTTCAAGTAGTTTATTACATAACGAAATATAGTAATAATAAGGATGGACCATGCTATGCTAAACAATATTCGAAACATTGCATGTAATTTAAATAAAATATCCTATAATGAATATAATATCCCATGTAAGAAACCAATTAGGGGATTTCAACAAATTTATTCTATGAGGGGAAAAATAATAGCATTTTTGTGTTTATTTTTTCGACTGCGAATAAGCAGAATGAAACCAGAAAAAATATTTTGATTTAAATTATTATTATTTTATAAGAATGGCTGGAATGGACCATTATTTTCATATTGCGTATTTGCTCATTTATTTACAAAAAGTTGGAATGTCTGTTCGCTTATTACTTTAGAGAGTATTGATCAAACGATTGAAAATCTGTTTAGATTCGTAAAACGTTTTTCAGTCATTTATTTAATTATCTTATTATTACTTTTATTAGATTTAAAAATTCAGAATTTATATCTGGAAACTTCAAGATACAAACTTTCCAAATTTTTAGTTTTTAAATGAACTTCCGAAGCCAAAGTGTTACAAAAATGATGAGGCCATTATAAAATCAAATTTTTTAAATCCTGTACTTAAGGATCAAACATTATAATTTTTCTAATCATTTGGAAAAATTCATATTTGAGATCCTCAGGACACTAGAAATTATGTAAACATAAATCGAACATATAAGGAAGGTCAACATCAAAGAAAAAACATGAAAATAAATGTAAACTTTGGAAAAACGAACATTTAATATAATTACAAACAAATTGAGAAAAACCATCTCCCCTTTTTGTACACCGTTTATTTTTAACATTTACAATCAACATCTCGGTCAGTTATGCAATTATACACGTATAATATATGTGTATGTATATATTTATATCGTATGGTACAATACTGAATAACGCATCTTATTACAAGTACTTCTGCAGGGTAAGTCGAGCCTTTATACATGATCGATGATAAACAATGTTAAAACACCTTCTCTATAAGTAGACACCTCGACTTTGAGGCATAACGTTTAGGTACGTTTAGGTACACAACTGGATTTCATTAATTTTTTTTAAATTATATATATGTATATATTTGTTTTCGAGTGTCAAGCACGATCTCGCCCCGATGATTTTGAGTGAAGATTCAAGGTCACTTCACTCTAGTCAATCCTATTCGGCGTGACAGCCTTTTACTTTCGTTTTTATACAACCTCTTCGTTATTGAACCCGTAACCTTCCGCTAAAAAAGTTATTTCAAGGGATCCCTTTGTCTCACCGTCTTTTGCGAAGTGTATCTTCTATGATACATAGATACATGTTTGTCTCTACATTCTTTTACATTCTTCGACTTTCTCTCCTATGTTCTTTGTCGTCTCTCTCGTTCTCTCACTCACACAATCGCACTCACTCTCATTTCAGAATTGGTAGTAATCATAGAGCACACTTTTTGATATGTATAGGTTCATCGATACATCGTTATTATATTATGAGTTAATTGATATGTAGGTGACAAGGCGTACGTCTGAAGGTCGCCCCTTTCTCCCTCACTCCCTCTCTTTCTCTCGATGTCTCGTTCATTCTTTCCTTCACACACCCCGGCATTAAGATTGACTTCTTCGTCTTTAACAGTGAATTTAATAAAGACACTTTAACTTCCAATTAGGAAAATTAAAATTATAATTCAAAGGCTTCCGATCCTATGGAAGCTATACACATCAAGATTTGAAAATGTCAACTATGAAAAACCTTAAACTTGAAACCGTTCAAGAATACAAACGCCTTTGTTAGGACCACTCATAAAAGAATTCGATTCTTACATAAAAGTTCCAAACTGGCAGGATTGAAGAAGTGAACGCCCTTTGAAATTTTAATTGGTCCCACCAAATTTGCATCAGTTGTTGGCTAGAAGAAGATAACCCTCAAAATAAAGCGATAACAATATTCAGGACTTTCCTGTCTGTCCTTTCTAATACCCCCAGGGTCCATGTAAGATATGTCTTATGAATTTTTGTCCCGATATTTCCAGGTGAAAGTATCCTACTTAATAACAACGACACCAGCGGGAAACCGGAAGGTGCTTCTCTATGACTTAGCCATTACATGCTCTTCTAACTGTGTCTAAAGTACCAACCGCAATTTTCCACGTCGCATTGAAGCACAGCAAAGGACGGAACCTCTGCCGAAATTACTTCCGTACTTTCGTTTATGCTACCTTAAATTTAAATCAATCCAACACAGGCACATAAAGCATAATTATTTATTCAAAATTAAATCATAAAAATACGCTTGGTGGGACCACATCCTGCCCTTTGAATGATTAAATTAATCTGAAATGACTCGATGAATTCACCCCAGGAGAATCCCCATGACAATTTTCAAGAAACCTACCAAATTTTCACGAGCTTCAATATTCTGGAAACTAGAGTTTAGTAGAGTTAAAATACTTTCAAAACGCTTCAGTTTAAAACACGTGAAATTTGCATAGACTCTAACAATAAAATAAAGTCCATCTAATTCGTACATTGATCTAAATAATACTTTCACTTGTATTTCGAGTTTTAAACGTATTAGTCACGCTTTGTGTTTTTGTAACGTAAAGCAGCTCCTAATTGTTAATCGTTACCGCGAAAAACATATATTTTACTACGACTAGAGCAGCGATGATAAATACAATATACATGCGATATGTATACATAGTATGTATAAATGTATATAATAACTGTACAATAGCAACAGTACCGGTGATAATGGTAATAAATAACAACAGTTTAGGGATCATTACGAATGCGAAATAAACGGCGGTAACTTATAATAGTATTGCACCCTCTAACATTGTACGTCGTTCGTTAAGTCTTCTCATGGATATGTATTATGTATAAGTGTAGATATGTATATGTGCAGACAGAGTCCGCGTCGATCGATTTATATTTAACTTTCGCATCTTATTCTCGTTCGCAATTATGCTCGCAATACATAGTTTATTTATTTATATATATATATATATATATATATATATATGTATGTGTATATACTATATGATAAACGCAACGGATTTACATTACGGCCGATCCCCCGGACGCTTTTGCGGATTTACTATGTGACAGAAATCGATGCACTCAAGTGCTTATAGTTAGGACTAGAGTTCACCTAATGAGCATACTCAAAACTCCTATGAAACACTTCATTAATTACCATATATCTAGAATTTCCGCAAATCTCAACATCTCGAATTTTATTTTGAGCTTGAGAATGAGCGGTCATACCAAATTGACAGGGTCGTTGCGTAATTTATTGCACATTATTACATTTTTATATAACAAAATAGAAAAGATTTTCTAATTCAATGTTAGTAATTTATAAGTCTCCGCGGTTCATAAAATATGAATACAAAAATAATAGTATGCTTTTCAACAATTAACTTTTATACATTTTTAAAATGACCAGTCGTATGAAAAACTTTTGAAACAACTTTTATTTTAAGAATACAAACTTCAGTATTTTACCAAATTTCAACACGATATTTTAACAGAAAAAATGTTCTTTAATTGAGAAACCATGTCTTTTTTTACACCAAAAAATAGGTTTACAGCTTCTTTAAATTAAGTTCTAATAAAAACAAAATCAAAGTTTTATTTCACTGGATCAAAGTTTTGGTGAAATTAACCAAATCTTTTGGTAAATGGCAAAATTTTGTTTCAATTAATAAACTGCTTGGTTAATTCAACCAAAATTTGTTTGAGTAAACACAATTTCAATGTATCTCAAAGAAAAAAGATTTTTATTAAAGCAAATTTATTTTTTGAGTGTTAATCGTAACGTCATAGGATGCCCATTTGCCGTTAAATTCACATTTAAAAAACTTGAAGAGCCATTTAGTATTCCACACAGGTTTCCAGATACTGGATTCGATAATAGAGGTTCTGATAGAAATCTCCAACAAAGTTTAGAAAAAAGATAATGTTCTCTTATTATACTAGATAGAGTTAACAGGACATTCAATTAAATCTCAAAAAACAATTTTCGACGATTTCCCTGATTTTAACTTTTTTCCAGTGATTCAAATTTGAAGTATTCACGTAATAATTTTCAAAACGATGAATCTAATGTAAAGCCATTCAAAAATTAACATTCAAATAGAAGCTACCAGTTTAAAAAGTTTGAAATTTGTAATGTTTCAAAAGGAATAATTTGTAATTTAATATTTTAAAACGAAGTTCATTTATAAATATACATGTTTGAGTGATTTAAGTTTGGATTTTAATTTTTATTAATACAAAATTATTCCAATTTGAACTTTTCCTATTTTAATCTGAAATAAAACATTATAATTTATGAATATATAATTTTCAAATTGATAAAGTATTGATCAAAATTGATTTAAAATTGAAATAAAATGTACGAATTTAATTTATGGAGCATTTTAACTAGAATTTGTATAATTTTAAACAATTTAAATATAAACAACACA
The DNA here is from genome assembly GCA_035041075.1 of Acraspis erinacei. Lineage (NCBI taxonomy): Eukaryota > Metazoa > Arthropoda > Insecta > Hymenoptera > Cynipidae > Acraspis > Acraspis erinacei. Next base: position 40,665,633 of record JAWWLR010000054.1, read on the forward strand.
ATTTTCAGCGTTTGAATTGTTTAATTTTAAGCGCTTCTGATTTCATATGGACTATTTTTCACCCTTTTTATCTGACATTTTTCTATCTTAATCGTGCTGAAATAATAATAATTGTTTTAGTACAGTACTAAAAGGCTGTAATATCTAATGGTGCAATTTGGAAGCAATTTAATTTTGACTCTAAGCAATTTTTAATTTATCAAAATCTAAAATTATACAGCAATTCCAATCGAAAGTTTTTTAGATTTCAAACGCTTTAAATTTCGAATTATTCAATATTAGACAACTTGAATATCATAATTGCTCAACTATTAAGTTACAATATTAAGATGAACAATTTTAATACTTTTATTTTAATCAAAGAAACGACTTCCTCGTTTTCCTAAACGGCCCAAATTATTTTTTATCACAACGACCCTACTTTCTTGTGTTTCAGCTTAGAAAGACATACCTAATTATGTCGCCGAGCGAAGCGGAGGGAACGCGATCGATAGCAAGTACAAAAGCTTTCTCTAACATCGACGGAGGTGATTACGCACTTCGACATTAACTACGAATTCTAATCGTATCAGCACAGTCAGATATAATGAAGAACGATCGCCTATTGTGACCACGCTGAGATCGCACTTTGTGGTTAACACTAATTTTTTTTACTAAAACCGCTCGTTCTTCCCACTCCTAACAATATCAATGCATACCTGTAAGTCTGTGTTCCATATCACCACTAAAGGAAAAATGCTTCCGATTTCTTAATGTCTCCATATTTTATGATGCTATCTTATCCTCTTAAGTATCTACACCTATATTTTGTACTATGTACACTTTAATACCCGCAGATCAAAGAGACTATTTAAGCAACTCAACAAGAATACTTAAGCCCCGGTTGACATTGAACCACAATAAATAAATAAATAAATAAATAAATGTGTGTATGTGTGTGTGAGTGAGTGTGTGTGTGTGTGTGGGTGTGTGTGTGTTGGGTGTGTGTGTGTGTGTGTGTGAATAATATATAAGTTTCTCCCTTTTGATGATCTCTATATAAATGCTGTACATCAAATTAAAGGAAAACATTTCTTCACAAGGGGCGACTTTCCACAGGGGATGCGTTTTATTTACTTAATTTGATTTCAGTAGTTTTAATTAAATCGGCATTCGAAATATCGAGTTAGCGTCGGGTGGATCGGCTATTATACTTGAGCTTCTCGCAAGCAGTTTGTAGACTCTAAATATATATATATATATATATATATATATATATTTATAATATCATTTAATATATATCTGAAAAGAAAAACAAGATTATTACTAGGCCTAATTGGCGACGCGGTGGTAGGAATTCCATCACACCACTTCGAGAGGCTTCGAACACTTCTTATCCATATATTTCTCTATTATTTTTATATTGTTTTATATTTCTTTATTATCCCTGGTATTGCTTTCGAGGTGAATCTGGGACTAATTCACCATATGCCTTATTAAAATAAATCTTAAGTGAGATCTTCTTAAAATAATATACTTTTGGATTTTTGATTCGAAGCTTCTTCTACGGATGATGGTAGGAACAAGTTCTGAAGTAGTTAAAAATAAAGCAGTGTGAAAGAATTATGATGGAAAATTTGAGAATTTAGGTGTGTCAAAAGACGTCAGAGATAGGTATTTACATAATTAAATTTGATATCACTCAGTTTCTTCTTGGTAAAAGCTGATGAAAATAAAATATAGATCAATTTGAAACCATGAAAGAATCCTAATGCCTGATTTTTGAAAATTGCCTGGAATAGTACATATTGTGCCAATTTTCTTCGGTAAAGTTGTATATCCTCTAAAACATATTTAAATCTCTTATCAGCCAAATCCTCCTCTAGGGAAAATGTGATCATATCTACACCTATCTCAATAAGCAATGTTGGTAATATAGGATATTATCTTTCACGAACATTACTGGGGCAAACATATAAACCTTTTGATAAAATTGGTACACTATCTGAAACATCTATGTAACACTCACTGATAGATGATTTTCGGAAATTAAAATTCTACAATAAATGGAAGGAGTGACACAAGAAGGAGGATATACCACTTGATGCGACAAATACTGCAAATGATCTTATAAAATCAGAAAATCAGAATAATTTAGAATGGAAAAATGTAAAAACGAAAAACAAATTAGGTTAAGAAAAATAAAGACACCGCGTCGCCGGACTTATTGTTGGTCACAGCATCCGATCACGGAACTTGGGATTAGAACGCCGTACTAGACTGTGGCTGCCTGAGGCCGCTGGGTCCATGGGGAACCATATGAGCCCCAATGCCCCCACCGCCCCCGCTGCCAATTTCGTCATCACTTGTACCAACAGCCCTGTATCCCGGTTCCATGTCGTAGTCCGGCTCGAGCGCTGGATTCACTCGTCCGTTCGATTCGTCTTTGCTGCCATAGAGTCTTCCCACTCCTCCTGCAAGAACAGACATTTGCTCTCCTTCGGCAGGATCAGGTCCCACCCGCTGAACATCTTCGGGTATATTAACGACGCATCTAAAGATGTCATAAC
>JAWWLR010000054.1:40803355-40815015 GCA_035041075.1 Acraspis erinacei
AATATTCTGAATTTGAAAAGTCCTGAATGATAAAAGGGAGTGAAAAATTCCAAAGAAAAATCCCGAAAAGTAAAATATCCCGAATTTGAAAATTCCCGAATAATAAAAAAGACTGAAAAATCACAAAGAAAACTAAGAAATTTGAAAGTTTTACATATGGGAAAATCTCAAATGATTTTTGGTTTTGAAAAATAAATTGTAAGAAAAAATAAAACATATTTTTAAAAATTTCAAATTATTTCATAAAATTTCGGAAAATTGTATAAAAGATTAGAAAATTTTAGAAATAATTCGTATGAGTTTAAGAGATTTTTAGAAGTTTTAAAAAGATCAAAATATAATTTAAAACTTGAGGATATTTTAAAGGTTGTTTAACAAAATATAGATTTCTGAAGATTTGAACAAAAGTTTATAAGTTTTTAAAAATTTTGATAGGTTTCAAGAGAAAAAATCATTTCTTAACGTTTCTGGGAAAATTTTAAGTAATTTTTTATTTAAAAAATTAGCTTTAAAAGAATATTTAAAATGATTTCCAAAATAAAAAAAAAACCTGGAAGATTTTATGGCATTTTTTAATTTTAGAAATAATTGGAATAATTATAAAAGATATTTATTAAAAATATTTTCTAACTTGGAAAGATTTCCGAAAATGTATCACATATCTTAAACTTTCTCAAATTTTTGTAAAACTTGGTAAAATGCTGCAAATTATTTTTAAAATGTCATTAATATATTGTAAATTTGTTTGTCATATCTGAAATCGTCAAAAATATTTCTTGGTTTTCTCAAGAATCTTAGTAAAATTATGTTTATGTACACAACTTTGACAACAAAACTAGTAAGACTTATTTTCTTATTCGTAAATATGAGAATATAATTTTAGTTTGAATTTAAGTTTGCAAAAACTTTGACCAAATAAATAGTTTTTGGACATTTTTCTTTTGTATTAATAATTATTATTCCGTTAAGAAAAATTCACGTCTGACTGTCGATGATAATTAAATTGAATAGATCTTAATATAAAAATTACGTTCTGTTAGAATTTCATTATTTTTTAACCGTATTTTACCTACTTCAATTAAAAAGCAACCGATTGTTCCGTGAGATATTTGGATAATATAATTTAAATATATATTTTAATGTTTACAAGAAAGATGTTCACGTAGCGGATATTTTTATTGCAAGTTAATATATTTTTACAAGGAAATAAAATACATTTGATTTATCTTGAAATATAAAAATATTTATTTATTTACTTTATGGCCTAAAAAATATATTAGTTCTAAAAATATCAAGAGAGACTTTTTAAGAATTTCTTCGTGCATGAACAATTTTTTCTTCATTTTCGTTCAAATTTGAAACTTTTTGTCATCTGTCACAATCTTTAACAAAGATTTCTGCAAAAATTCTCAAATTTTTTTCTGTTTTTTGAAAATAATCTGAATTTTTTTAATTTTGATTGAATCAGTCTACAGTTCTAGATTTTTTTCCTAGTTATCAGTAATATTTGGAAAATGAATTAATATTTATACAGTTGCTTGTAGGAAAGTTACAAAAAAGTAACGAAATTAACAGTTAAATTAGTCGATTAATTAATATGTTATTTTAAATATTTAATATAATTTGAATTATATTTTCGAAGAATAATATCGAATTAAGAAAGAATTTGAGGAAGAATTTAATTTGAAAAAGAACAAAAGATTGTAAAACTTTGAAAAGTGCGTGATAAAATCATTATGAAAGTCAAATTAGAAATAAGTTCCTGTATTATAGTTATTTCAAAAGATTTAGGTGTTTAAATACTAAATTTTAGATTAGTCAATTACAAAAAATGCAAATGATTAAAAATAATAATTTTAAAATTGAATGCTTTGTACGTTGCATTTTATAAAAACTAGCCTCATAAAAATTTAAAGCGGAAACTTTAGCAATTTAAAAGTTAAAATATAATCATCGAAGATTTTGGAAAAATCATCTTTTTAGGAATTAAAAAAGATTTCAAATTTCTATTGCAATTTAATATGATTTTTTTATTTTTTTAAATAAATTTTATTTCAAAGAAAAGTTAAAAAGATTTTACACATATATTCCAGATGATTTCCCAAAATCTCAAAAAAGAGTGTAGATTGTAAAGGAAAATTTTTAAATAACCAAATCGTGAAAATAATGAAAGAAATTGCATATACATATACTTAGAAAGCAGTTTCCTCATCTAAAAAGATTTTTTATTATTTTATCAATGTTCACTAAAGAAATAATGGAAGATATTTTTGTTTGTAAATGAATCGAGAAATACGCAAAATGAAAGAAATGGTTCGTTTCACTTATCTTCGTAAAATGATCATTTAAATGAGTAGTATATTGTTTTTTATAGGAATTTAGCCAATAGGTATATTTGTTAAAATTTACCGAAAAATTGTACAAAGTTGACAGAAAAATTATAGAAATTATTGCCAAGTTCCAAACCGACTCAAGATGTGAAAAAAGTAAAAAGAAATTGTTTCTTTCAGAGATTTTTGAGAAAATACGTATAAAATCTTGAAAGATTATTTTTTTCTCTACAATACAATATGAAGTTGTATTCCTTTGACTTTTTTCGTATTTTGTAACATTTTGGCAAAAAATGTAAATTTTCGTTTTCTAGAAAAAAAATTTTCTCTTATCAATAAGGCGCGGGCACAGGGCGTAATATCATAAAATATACTCTTTCTCTTTTATGTCGAATCTAGAAAAAAAAATCAAAAGAAAATAACGGCGGAATTTTACCTTTTGTTGACATAAAGCCTCTATATTATTTTGTTGAGTCACAAGAAAGTGGCCTGGCGTCGCCAGGCCTTCGGAAACAATTCCTTGGCGGCGCCAACGTCCCCCAAGTCTCGACTACACCACTGTTTTATATAATTTAGATATTTTAATTTTCTTTTCGGGTTCTATCGATTTTCCCCAAAAAAGTAAGCTTTTTCAGCCATTTGGTTTTAAATTTGGCTTATGATATCTTTTATCATTTACGAGAAAAATTAACAAATTATATTTTCATACAAAGTTATCGATCCTGGCTAAAGATGTTTTTTTTCATGTTTTCAAAATTGGCATCCTCTCAATGAAATTCAATGCAAAAACGATAGAATTTAAAAAAGTTGTGATTTTTTTTTTAATAGATGTTAAGATTCAGATATTCGTAATTTTGTTGAAATTTGTTTTTTCTCGTGTCTTAAGTATACATGTCTTACAATTTACTCTAAAAACGACATATTTTGTCGCTAAGAGATTCAGCGGCTTTAAGTGTAGTACCAGAAATATTATTTGGCATAGCAGTATCTATCCTTATCATTAAAATATATCGTTTGACTGATGAACTTTTTGAAAAAAAATAGTTTTATTAAAAGAAGTAAAAATACTATACAAATCTAGTGATTTAGAATTAATAATTTCAACTAAAAAACTACCTAAGGCTTCTGGGAATTGAAAATAATGTTTTAAAAATGTTATTAAAAAAAATTAATATCAAGACCATGCGCACTGTAGCACGCGTATAATACTGCTAGTGTTTAATAAATTACACCAGAAGTTAATTTTTATTTTATTTAAAATTGTCAAGATTGGTTATGTTTGAATTTGAATTTCCCCCTACTTTGTTAATATTTCAAAATGGCGTCTCGGGTTTGTATTACCGTATTACATCTTTGCCATCAGTAAATAAATGTCAATTTTTCGACCTAAAACAATCCCCACTTGTTTCTAAATCACCCTCATCACACTAATAAGCAAACCAAAACTTTGAAATAGTATGTTTCCATAGATTTTATCCTTTTTTTAAATAAAAGAAAAACTCCAGTGTCGGAAGTGACCACAGTGGCGCTATCTTCTCTCCCGGCTTCATTTTAGCGATTTTGGTGTAGGATCCACTGCATGTGCTGACACCACGGCTGCATCAAGTATTCGTACACCGAACTGTTTTTATAATTAACATTGCTGTGAATTGTTATTAGTTTATTAATCGTGAGGATTCTCATTTTTGTTCCTGGCTTTCTAAGTGAGCGTTGTGGCGCGATAGTGTTCCAAAGGTGAGTGCAAAAAGCAAGGAGATCGGCTGCCGATGCCTTGCATGGGAGTTATCGGAGGGAAAGCAATGGAGAAGATGAAGATCCTTCTCTGTCTTCAATTTATAGCAATTTTCCCTTTTTTCCAAATCTGAATATATCATCTCCTTTACATGAAAGATTTTCAATACATTTGGACGGTGATCCGTAAACTTTGGACCAAAAATTGCCCTTGGAATTTCCGCTTTACCGCGTCCGAGTGAGAAAAATCGCCATGCTTGCTTCACAAAACCGGGTAGCCCCCCTCACCTTCGGTTTCACGTAGGCTTTGAAGCCTAATCTTTGAGGATTTTCATCCTTGATAACGGAAATTTTCTTCCGTTTGCTAATCCCTGCAGTTCCGGGCCGCGTACTCGTCTTTTCCGATCTTGGATATCACCCAAGAAAGGTATTGAGGTAACTTCTAGAATTTTGGGAATTCTGTATAAATTCACTGTGCGTCGTCGATCGCACGCGCCTCCTGAACTACTTTGTGACTATCGCATGCTCTCAGAATTTTATTTCAGTTTACCCAATTTTATTTAAAGAATTTTGGCCAGAATTGATGTCGCGAGATTTAACCGAGAGACGGTAAGATTCTGCTAAGTATAATTTCCTTTTTTGAAATTTTAAGTCGACTAGAGCATTTTAAAGTTTTCCTTTATTTATTTGATTTAGTATTAATTTTAGATTTGATACGATTGCGTTGATTGCTCCTTTATTTTATTCTGAGAGAGAACATGTGTATTCGTTTTTATGAATCATATTGTTCAATTTCCCTTTTGTAGCTTCATCAAAAATTGTAGTTACGAATAATAATTGTTTAATGGTTATAATATCAAATTATAACGAGCCCTGATAAGATTTTGTCAAAATTTCTGCTCTACATGTGTCAATGTCAAACATTTGTGCAATTTTGAAGTTTACAATTTGAAAACTAGAAACAAGTGCCTCGCAATAGCCTTTTTTTTGGTTTATTCGATCAAATTTCAGGTTCAGGCACGTTTCATTGTATGCTTTTGGTCATATTTTCCACTTTTTTCTAATATTTTTTTTAACTTTTTTCTTATTTTAAATATTAAATCCTGAATTGAACAACTTTCTGCTGAAGGATAAAAGGCTACATTTTTTTAAGTCAGACATCTGATCGAATAAGGGAAAACAGCATTTTTTCACCAGAGCAAATGAAGCTTGTCAAGGCAAACAGATGACTTACAAATTTGTTTATGGGTTTTAAGTAAATTTTCTACATTAGTTGAATTTCCAAAAATAAAGATGTACACTACCGACGAAAATTTTCTAAGTTTTTGTGCTGTTGCTAAAGTGCTTTAATTTGTATAAAATTACAATAAAATTTCTTTCCTGATAGCAATAGGTACTAAAATTCTGCGTCTACTGAATCAAAATCGAAGGCAAAATGTAAATTTTATAAAACAATTTTGAAAAAAAAACCCGTAAAATTTGGATTTTTTCGAAAATTATTCAGTTCTAGAAGTTTTTCTCTCGATTCGATCCTACTATCAAACTTGGTGCAAACAAAGTAGAATAATTTTAAATAATGATTGCTTTCATATGAATACCTTAATAATTTAGAAAAATACCATTAAGTTTAGGGTACTACATAAAAGATGATTCTTCAAACTCGCCCCCCCCCCATTTTTTCCTCTTGGTGAAAAAATACGGCAAACAATTTTAATTTATTTTAAAAAATTGTTTAACTTTCCGCTAGGCTATATAAATTAAAAATATTTGTACCTGGTGATATAAAGCAATCTTGAATTTAAAAATTCGTCTATTCTTCTCCGTTTTACTTGAATAAAACTTCAAAGCTAAAATATTTGTTGGCTGAATCTAAAAATCACGAATTTTGGAATTTAACTATAATATAGTGCAATGGCCTGGTCTCTCCAGATTGAAGATATTTTGGTGTAAATTTGAATGATTGTCATTGTGTTAGACATAAATAATTAATTTTCGATTAGGCCAAAATTCAAACAAGATTTACAACTGATCTTGCTGGCAGTTTTCGATTGAACACAAATTTAATAAGTTCTGGACTTCAAAAAAATTTTGTAAATCTCAAAATTTAAACAAACCCCTTTTTCTTACAACATAAAACTAAAAACTTGTATTTAAAAAAAAAGTTTCAGTACACTGTTTTTATTCTTAAAATAATTTCAAATTATAATATTTTGAAGTTAAACAATTTATGAATTATCAATTGTACAATACATATTTTTAAATATATTCAATTTTAAATTTAATATTGAAAAAATATTGCTATTAAAAATTGATCAATATCTGATTAACAATTTTTATACAAACAGTTTAAACAAAATTTTTTTAAGGTTTGATTTGAAAATGCTTATAGTTATGTGTTTTGGTATTATGTTATATTAGACAATTTCTTAATCCATAAAAATATAAAAATTCCGAAGTTAAGAGATTTTTCAAACGTTTTACTAATTCGAATTTTTAATTAATTTTAATTCATCGGTTTTCGTTAGTGAAATGTAATTTATATTCATGCGATGTCAAGATATTTTAAGGCAGTTTAACGAATTTCATGAGAACTTTAGGGAACAGAATACATTTTATTTTAAGCGATTTCAACAATTGCTAGGGATATGAAGGACATTAACAAATTTCAAATGATTGTGACGATGTTAGTTATTTTTAAAGATTCCAAAGAATTTCATGAAATTGCGTTCAAACAAATTTCGCGCTTTGCGAATGTACGTTTTTATTTAAAAGGTTGTTAAAAATAAATGTAATGTATAATTTCAATTTATTTTATACCCAAGGGATTTCAAATGATTTTCACGTATTTTAATTGACTTGTATGATGTTAAGGGTTATTAACGAATTTCTGGAGAACTTTAGCGAATAAATTTAATTTCTCAGGATTTCAACAGTTTCAAGGAGTATGGAAGAATTCAACCAATTTCGTAGGATTTTCAATTATTTAAAAATATTCCTAATAATTTTAGGTGTTATCGTTTGCAAAATTAAACAAAACTTCTTTTTAGTCTTTCTAATGGAGATTTACCTTTTAAATGAGCCCAAGAACTTGAACAAATGTTAATTATTGTATAGTTATTCCAATTTTTCGAAAACATACGTTCGACTCAAAAAATGCAATGTCCCTTTATTCAATCCGGAGCCTCAAGTATATCTTTCATTTTCATTATAAATAATCAATCATGTCCGAAATTTTTTTAAGAAACTTCAAACTTTGTTATTGGTATGTTAAATTTATGATGTTGAAATGTATTTTTAGATTTGCTTTGATAGTGCGCCAGCTTCTCTGATAAAGAATACTGGCAGGAGAAAAATACCAAAAAGAAATGTTAAACTCAGTCATTATCATTTTTAAATAAATCCGTTAGGAGTTGTATTCGAAAATTCAACTGTTCAAATTCAATTACAAGTAATTTGGTCTATTTGAGCATAAAGTCCTATTCTTCTTTGTACGTAGATGATTTTTTATACTTCAATGAAGATAAGTAAAAATACTGTTAAGCTTGGATAAAGATTAGATTAAAGAGATGATTGGCGGCGACACACGCTCCTCTCTGAATTCATTTGGCTTCTTTTTTGCACAGTTCTTTTATATTCTGTTTAGTGTCATTTAAAAAGTGAAATATGCCAAAACAAATTTAAAACATTTCGATAATTATATTTGTTATTTAACTAATATAAATGTTTGATCAAGCATTTTGAAATTTAGTACGGATATCGCTTTAGGTGTTCGATTTTAATGGTTTAAAAGCTTTAAGTTAACATACACAGAAAACAAACTTGAGAGCAATTCAAATAAGCAAACAAACAGAGTTTAAAGGAGTTCAAATTGGTTAAAAAAATAAATAAATTGGTAATTTAAGTTTAAGAAAATTGAAAAGAAGTGAGGATCACATTCGAAATATCAAGATTTTTTTCTCGTGTTTGCCAGGGAATTTATTTTGTCGGGAGTCTGAAATAAATGGCAAAAGCCAGGGTGTTTCTGTAAGAAGATAAAAAATATTTTGTTGTAATTCATCCTGAATTCTTCTACGTTCTTTGAAATTGTTAATTCACTTGAATTCTTTGCAATTTTGCTCAAATCAATTAATTACTTAGGCATTTCATCAAATATGTACTTCTGATTCCCCTTCAACTTTTCTACACTCATTTCAAACTTTCTAAATTAAATACATTTTTTAAATTTTTTTATTATTTTCAATTCACTGGAATTTTTAGAAATTCATCTAAATTAACTCGTATTTTACTGAAACGAATGGAATATTTTTTAATTCATTATAATTCTTTTGAATTTAACTTAGAATCTTTTTAAAGTTTTAGAAATACTTTTAGTTTAAAACGAACATTACTCACATTATTAATGTGCCTTAATTACTTTTTGGATTAGAAATTAGTTACTTTTGGTCACTTGTTTCAAACTTATTAGCCCACCTTGTATTCCCTTTTTTTGTCAAACAATTACAAATCAGCCTAGTTTCCTGAACCTCACCGACACATCGTCCTTTTCCTTTTCGAAATTGGCAATTCAACGGAGAGGAATATTAAATTTGGCAGACTCCACTTTGGGATGCGTTATCTAGCATCGGCCAAAACTAAATCACTGTCAACATTAACAAATAATATTATTTTATATATTTCAAACTGAGGTGGTTGGCCTATTGATTTTATACTAAATTCCAAAATTTCACAGAAGTCAAAAGCTTTCACAAAGACTTACAGATTTCTCAAAGATTTCAAAACATATTTGATAGATTTCACAGATGTTGAAATATTTCGTAAAAATGTACAGATTTCTCAAAGATTTAAACAGATTTACAGACTTTACACTCATTCCCCTATTTTCAAGAAACTTCTTCTTTTTCTTGTTTTTTTTATTTTTAGTTTTGATTCGAATTAAATTAATAAAACACAAGAAAATGTATCTATTTCTGGTTGAAATTTAACTTTATTAATTAAAAAGTCTGCTACTTGGTTGCAAATTTATTAATCTTGTTTAACACTCAACTATTAACTTAAAAAGTCGTAAATCTTGATCGAAAATAAAACCGTTTTTTTTTTTGGTTTAACATCCGTCATTTTGGATAGAAAATTCGTTCTTTTGGATTGAAAATTCATCTTCTTTGGCTGGAATTTAATTATTTTTAATTGAAAAGACGAATATTAGATTTTTTGTTCAGATTTCATCTCTTTATATTTTTTTTTTTTCAAAAATTATACTATTTGTTTGAAAATTTATTTGTTGAAGTCATTTTTTGTCGAAAATTAAGCTTTTCGATTGAAAGTTGAGCTTGCTTTGTTCGAAATTAATTTATTGAAAATTTATTTATTTATTGAAAATTCGTCTTTTTTTTAAGAAAACGAAACTAATTTTTTGAACTGAAAATCCAACTATTCTATTTTAATTGAAAATTGATGGCTTTTTAGTTGAAAATTTAACTTTGGATGACAACTTTTTGTTGAAATTCTACGGGTTTTTAGATGATTGGTATTTATATCTTGAAAACTACACTTTGTTTTAATAACAAAAATGGCAGCTTTTGGTTACAAATTCTCTTAGTAGAAATTTCAACTATTTCGTAGAAATGTAATCTTTTTTGTTTAAAAATTAATCGCTTTTAGTTGAACATTTAAAAAATTTCTATATTTTTTGAATGCAATATTTTTGTTAAAAATTTTTAAAAAATTGGTGAGGATTCTGAAAATTAGACTTTTTTGTAGAAAATGTAACTATTTGGTTAAAACATCATCTTTCTAGATTGAAAATGTAATTATTTTGTGGAAAATTTATTATTTTGTTATAAAGTCATCTTTTTTGGTGGCAAATTCTTCTTTATTGCTAGAAAATTCGTCCCTTTGGATTGAAAGTTCAGCTTCTTCGGTAGAAAAGTTTTTGATTAAAAGTGCATCCCTGTTTTTTCGAAAATTCAAGAATTTGGCAGCATTTGTGTCCGCCATGAGAATACAAAATTAAAATAATTTTATTCCATTTATAAAAGATTCTGTATTAAATATGTTACAAGATTATAATTTTGTTCATTTAATAGTAATGTTCAGACAAAATGAAAAATTAAAAAGGGAAAAATGCGAAATTTTAAAACTGAAGTTTTGCCATTGCCCTATTTTCATGAATCTTGGACTTTTTCTTTTTTTTGTTCGTTTTAATGCTATCTGAATTATTGGTATCCAATAAGAAAATTCAACCATTTTTGGTTGAAATTTAACTTTATTTATTAAATAGTCTACTAGGGTAAGAGCCCCGATTCTTGGCTTCTTAGCCCTATTATTGGCATGCTAAAAACTGAAGTGAATTTCTTTTATTTTGGATACATACTTCATTGCACTGAATAATGAAAAGATGGATTGTATGTAAACAAATTGTAAAAAACCCTATTTGGTTGAAATTGGTTTGGGTATTTTTTTGTCGAAAATTAAACTTATTGATTGAAAGTTGAACAGCATTGTTAAAAAGAATGTTGGCAAAAAAAAAATCAGCCAAGTTTTCTAAACCTCACCGACACATCGTCCTTTTCCTTTTCGAAATTGGCGATTCAACGGAGAGGAATATTAAATTTGACAGAATCCACTTTGAGTTGCGTTATCTAGCAATGGCCAAAACTAAATCACTGTCAACAATTAAAAATTGTAGATTGTACATAATTTGGATTTGTGCAGTTCGCTCATTTTAAATTCGAGTTTACATTTAACTTAGAATAGAAATCTAAGCTACGCACCTGTTGATCCAAAACCAAAATTTGGTTATTTATATAGTTTCCTTGGAATTTGTAAAGTTTCGTTCAGTGGTACTTGAAGTTGATTTTTGTTTTTGTCTTAATTTTTCAGACATCTGCCTTAATACTGTTAAGACTGTATCTTGCGATCTTGCAAGAGGTTACTTTAGGGATTGAAGACACACGTCGCCAGACGCAGTGCATTTTGACTTACAATTCAAGGAGGACAAGAGAAAACAAGCAGTAAGACAGGAAATGGTCATGGAGGCATCCCCCTCACCACAGTGTGTCGGTCGTGAGTTCGTCCGACAATACTACACCCTGCTCAATAAAGCACCCAATCATCTTCACAGGTACGCTTCATAAAATCCTTTCTCTTAGCTCTTTTGAAACTTTGCAATCGCAATCGATCATTTACTAATCCATAACTTTACAGGTTTTACAATACCACTTCATCTTTCGTACACGGCGGTCTAGACACCTCAAACAAGGAAACCAAGCCGGCGATCGGTCAGAAGCAAATCCACCAGAAAATCCAGCAGCTGAACTTTCGCGATTGTCATGCTAAAATCACCCAAGTCGATTCGCAAGCGACCCTTGGCAATGGCGTTGTCGTTCAGGTCTCCGGAGAACTTTCAAACGCTGGACAACCGATGCGTCGTTTCACGCAGACGTTCGTCTTGGGGGCCCAGGCCCCGAAGAAGTACTACGTTCACAACGACATCTTCCGCTACCAGGACTTTGGTTTCCCCGACGAGGAGGAAGTTGACTCTGAAGGCCCTGACTCTGGAATGCACGATTCCGGGGAGCGGGAAATCGAGGAAGGTGGTCG
>JAWWLR010000054.1:40821494-40832399 GCA_035041075.1 Acraspis erinacei
TCTTTCAAATTGGAAGTTATTACAGATAGTCCAAGTAACTACCTCCAATTTAAATCACTTCGTTATCTTCAGTAGAATCTAAGATAGTTTAGTTGCATATTTATGTACAAAAAACTAACGGTTATTTATATTTTGACATTTTTTCAACGGCAACCTGTTCAGAAATGTTCAAAGTACCACCATGAATTTTTTCAGATTTTTCCTATTATTGTTTCAATGAAAAACAATGCTCCAAAGTTCACTGTCTTTAAAAGTGGTCAAATTTCCTTACTTTTTATCACATTTTTAGGTCTGCAAGCTACCAAAATTTTTGTACAACATTACTTTTCGGCTCATTAGCGTAGAAAATTTCCACCTTTAAAATGATCCGTCTTTCATTAAGCTACGATTTTTCTTTCCCTTACTTTTTCATCGTCAAACCCAGAGGACTCGAATTTTCTCGGCGATAGTAGGTTTCTGAACCTCACCGACACATCGTCCTTTTCCTTTTCGAAATTTGCGATTCAACGGAGAGGAATATTAAATTTGACAGACTCCACTTTGGGATGCGTTATCGAGCATCGGCCAAAACTAAATCACTGTCAACATTAATAAATAATATTATTTTATATATTTCGAACTTAGGCTTCTGATTTTATACTAGATTGCAAAATTTCCCAGATGTCGAAAGCTTTCACGAAGATTTACCGAGTTTTCAAAGATTTCAAAAGATATTTGATAGATTTAACAGATATTTCAATAGATTTTCAGACTTCACACTTATTTCCCTCTTTTCAAGAAACCGTCCCTTTTTTTCGTTTGAATGCGAATAGAAATAATAGAAACCAATAAGGAAATCCAACTATTTCTGGTTAAAAGTTAAAAGTCTTCTATTTGGTTGCAAATTTAATAGTTTCATTTAAAACTCAACTATTACCCTCAAAAAGTTATCATTCCTGGTGAAAATGCATCTTATTTGGTTGAAATTTAACTATTTTTTATTAAAAAGACTAATATTACATGTTTGGTTCAGATTTCATCTCTTTTGGTTGAAAATTTAATTACTTTGTTCAAAATTGCATTATTGGATTGAAAAATCCTTTTTTTGTCGAAAATTAAATAAAGTAAATTAAATAATTAATAATTTAATTAATAATTAAAAGAAATTAAGATTGAACTATTTTATTGAAATTTTTGATGTTGAAAATTCATCGTTTTTAGTAGATAATGCAACCGTTTTTGTCGAAAACTAATGTATTTTGTCGAAAATTGGTTTAAAAAAAAAGTAATTTTTTGAGCGGAAAATTTAACTATTCTATTTTTAGTTGGAAATTGGTCGTTTTTTGTTGAAAATTCAACTCTGCATGAAAACTTGTCTGTTGAAAATTATATATAGCTTGAAACTCAAGTGTGTTTTGTTAAAAAATTTGACCTTTTTGTTAAAAATTCTATTATTTTAGTAGAAAAATGAAACTATTTCGTCGAAATTTAATCATTTCTGGTTAAAAATTAATCTGTTTTAGTTGAATATTTTGAAAATTTATCTTTTTTGTGAAAATGCAACTAATTTAAATAAATGTGTATCCCTTTTGCGTAAAAGTTGAACTATTTGGTTGTAAATACAACAATTTGGTTAATAATTAATTTTTTGTATTGAAAATGTATCTATTTGATTAAAAATTCATAATTTTAGGTTGAATATTTAATTTATTGGTTAAAAATTCAAATATTTTGTTGAAAATTTAATTGTTTAATTGCAAATTCAACTACTTTGTTTTAAAATAATCTCTCTTTGTGGAAAATTCGTCTTTAGATAGAAAATTGTATTTTTTTTAGATTTATTTATTCATTTTTTTCGTTAGAATATTTCTTGATAAAAAATTCATCTTGGTTGAAATTTCAACTGTCATCTTAAAACTTTGTCTTCATAGCTTGAAGATTCAACTATTTTAGTTGGAAATTGGTCGTTTTTTGTTGAAAATTCAACTCTGCATGAAAACTTGTCTGTTGAAAATTATTTATAGCTTGAAAACTCAACTGAGTTTTGTTAAGAAATTTGAAATGTAATCATTTCTGGTTTAAAATTAATCTGTTTTAGTTGAAAATTTGGAAAATTTATCTTTTTTGTGGAAAATACAACTATTTTTAATAAGTTTATTCCTTTTACGTAAAAGTTGAATTATTTGATTGTAAATGCAACCATTTGGTTAATAATTAATTTTTTTATTGAAAATGTATCTATTTGATTAAAAATTCATCATTTTTGGTTGAAAATTTAATTTATTGGTTAACAATGCAAATATTTTGTCAAAAATTTAATTGTTTTGTAATTATTTTGCAAATTCAACTACTTTGTTTTAAAATAATCTTTCTTTGTGGAAAATTCGTCTTTGTCTTCATAGCTTGAAGATTCAACTATTTTTTTTAAATTCAAGTGTATTTTATTGAATTTTAATCTCCTTTGTTTGAAAAAATCAGCTAAATTTTTTAAACCTCACCGACACATCGTCCTTTTCCATTTCGAAATTGGCGATTCAACGGACAGGAATATCAAAATTTACAGAATCCACTTTGGGTTGCGTTATCTAGCAACGGCCAAAACTAAATCACTGTCAACATCTGTTCGATGTGAAAGAATTTATCTCCTTTTTTAAAAAACATTTTTAACTTGCAAAATTAATAAATAAATATATTTTTTGCTTAACAGCCTATTTACTACCCTGACGAAAACGGACAGATCAAACTTAACGTTGAGGAGAAGAAACTCAAGCCCAGGATGTCGATGGAAGGTGGTGGTGGAAGGCCCAGCACTGGTGGTGACAACATGCGTTCAATGGGTGGACAACAACAGCAACAACGCGGTCCAGGTAACAATGCTCTTAATGTTGTAAATTAATTTTAATTTTAAACCTCACCGACACATCGTTCTTTTCTCTTTCTAAATTGGCGATTCAACGGAGAGGAATATTAAATTTGGCAGACTCCACTTTGCCATGCGTTATCTAGCATCGGCCAAAACTAAATCACTGCCAACATTAACAAATAATATTATTTAATATATATTCACAAACATGTTTCAAACGATATTTTCAAGATTTAATACATATTTCGCAAAAAATTTACTGTTTTTACAAAGATTTCGGAGATTTCTCAAATATTTCAACAGATTTTAAAGTCTTTACACTCATTTCCAAATTTTGAAGAAACTTAACCTTTGTTCGTTTAAATGCGAACTGAATTAATAGAATCCAATAAGAATATCCAACTATTGCTGGTTGAAATTTAACTTTATGAATTAAAAAGTCTACTATTTGGTTGCAAATTTAATAGTTTTGTTTAATAATCAACTGTTATCTTCAAAAGTAATGATTCATGATCGAAAATTGAACTGTTTTGTTTAACCTTCTTCTTTTTGGATAGAGAATTCCTTCCTTTGAATTGAAAGTTTATCTTCTTTGGTTAAAATTTAATTCTTTTGCAATAAACACACGAATGTTACATTTTTAAAATTTTACAGTTCAGTTGAAAATTTAATTATTCTGTTGAAAATCCAACAAATTTATTTAAGTAATTTTTTTGTCAAAAATTAAACTATTTGATTGAAAGTTGAACGATATTGTTAAAAGAACTGTTGTCAAAAAATAATAAGTCAGCCAGTTTTCTAAACCTCACCGACACATCGTTCTTTTCCTTTTCGAAATTAGCGATTCAACGGAGAGGAATATTAAATTTGACAGAATCCACTTTGGGTTGAATTATCTAGCAATGGCCAAAACTAAATCACTGTCAACAATTACAATTTGTAGATTGTTAATTGTTTTTAATTGAAAAGTCGAATATTATATTTTAGGTTCAGAATTAATCTCTTTTGGTTTAAAATTTAATTCTTTTGTTGAAAAATCAACTGCTTTATTAAACAGTCGTCTTTTTTTGTCAAAAATTAAATTACGTGGTTGAGGATTTAACTATTTTGTTCAAAAATAGGAAAATAGTTGATTTTTTTGTGTTACAAATTTGATTCTGTTTTCTTTAAGATTTGTCCCTTTTAGTTGAAAGTTTTATTATTTTAGTTTGCATTTTAAGTATTTGGTTGATAATTAATTTTTATTTGTTAACTAATCAACTATTTGAAAAAACCCAATTATTTCGTTAAGAATTAAATTATCTTGTTGCAAATGTAATTGTTTTGTTGGAAAGTTGACTATTTTGCTTTTAAAGTAATCTTTTTGAATAGAAACTTCGTCCTTTTTTATTAAAAGTGTCATATTTTTTGTTAGAAAAGTTCTTGATTAAAAATATATCTTTCTCGTTTGAAAATGAAACCATTTGTTTGAATATTCATCTTTGTCATCTGAAAATTCAATTATTTGATTAAATATTCAACTAATTTGTTGAATATTCATCTCCTTTTTCCAAAACATTTACATTTTTAACTTGAAAACTCAACTCTCGTTAATAATTTATTTATTTTGCTAGAGAATTTTCATCTGCCTAGAAAGACCTGGAACAATCAGGGTTTTTTTTAAGTCAGGAAATTTGTTTGAAAGCGTGTCTAATTTTTTCTGAATTTCTCTAATGGTATACAATTTATCTTGTTGAATATTCGCCTTTTTTTTACTGAATTTACGTATTTGTGATTAAAAATTAAAATATTTTTTGGTTGTAATATCAACTACTACATTTTTCGCTGTGAATTCATTTTTATTCAGATACAAATTTGATTACTTGGTTGAAAGTTAATATTAAAAATTTATTTTTTGTTGAAGATTCATTATTTGAGTTGAAAATTCTCCTTTCTGGTTGAAAATTCGTTTTTTCTTTGACTGAAAATTAATTTTTGTTACTAAAAACTTAACTATTCCAGTTGAAACTTCGGCTTTTTTGTTGAACATTTCTTTTTTTTCGATTTTTTTTTGTTAAACAGAAAATGTAACCATTCCAATTGAATATTCCATAGTTTTAGTTGTAAAATTCATCTCAATGATTGAACATCAATTATTTTATTATTAATTTTAGTTGAAATTGCGTGCTTTTTTATAGAAATTAATTTTCCTGCTTGAAAATTGAATAATTATAGATAAAGATTAACCATTTCAGATGAAATTTTATCTTTTTTTTATTTAAAATTGAACTATTCCAGTGAAAGATTTATCATTTCAGTTGAAACTTCATCACTTTATTTAAAAATTCATCTTTTTTCGTTGAAAATTCGTGTATTTTATTGAAAATTCATTTGAAAATCTTTTTTTTTTATATAGAATATTAATCTTGGTGTTCGAAATTTTATCTTTTTTATTTAAAATTTAAGTGTTCCAATTAGATATTCATAATTTTAGCTGAAAATTAATTTTTTGGTTGAAAGTTAAACTCTTGGGAAAAATTAATCTTTTCGATTTAAAATTAATCTGTTCCGGTTGGACATTTATTATTTTAGTTAAAAATTCATCACTTTGGTTAAGATTTTTTTTTAACTGGAAATTTAACTATTCAATTCTCTGTTGATAACTTATATTTTTCAGTTAAAACTTCAACTATGTGGTTAAAAATTGACCTTTTTTAGTTGGCAATTCAACTATTTGGTTCAGATTTCATATACTTTGTTGAATAATCGTGTTCTTTATTGAAAATTAATCTTGTTGTTTGAAAATGAAACTATTTGATTAGAAATTCGTCTATCTTGTTGAAAATTTGATTATTTAACTTGAAAGCTTAGAACTTTGAAGCGGTTTAAATTGAATTTAATATAGCACTGTTATTATTATTTCACAAAAATTTACAATAATTTCTCAAAAATTGTAAAGACTTTTTAAAAGATTCTACCAAGGCTTGTACGTCATATTTCAAGAGTGATCAACCCCTCGTTTCAAACTTAAGTTGGTTCAGTATCAAAGTCTTGAATCTAAAATGTTTGGAATATTTCCAGGTGGTCCAGGAGGAATGAGAGGCGGAGGTTCACGAGGAGGTCCTCGAAGTTATCCCCGTGGTGGTGGTGAAGGCGGCCGAGGTGGCGGTGGTGGAATGAGACAGCCAGGCAACCCTAGCAACCAGAACTACGCAAACCGACGCTAACCATCGTGGTCGCGATTCCCACCTTCTTCTTGGAAAATATCAGCATTCTCTGAAAATATCAGCGGTACCTAAACAAAAACGCCCTGGCAACACATCATCATGTCTCAGCGCGACCTGCGAGACGAGCAATCTCTCCCAGATCTTGGGAACTAATTATTCTTATCGTCGTCTCAATTGAGGAAACACAAGGAATAAAAGAAACTGGGAGGCCACTTTTTGTTTTCCTGCATGTCGCGCGTTGCTCGTACTTTTCTTCGTAATAACACATTGCGGCAATAACAAACCACGGTGCGAATACCGGTCCCCCCTTTTTATTTATCGATTATCTTCATAAACTCGGAGGACTTTCAACTCTTTTTTTTGTTTTGTTTTTTCTAAGTCTGCTAACTTTTTGACTCGACTAACTTGTTGATGAGATCGAGAGCGAGAGAGCGACTCAGAAAAAATATATACACTTTCATCCCATTCTTTGCGATACACGACACTTGATACAAACTCATAATCGACAGGTATCGATTCTGAGAAGGTGCCTCAATTCTTAAACTGCAGCTGGACTTTAGCAGTGATTAGTATACCCACTCTTTCTATTCGCCTGTCCATATTTTCTGACTTGTTTCAGCCTCCTCATCATTCTCCGCTTTCCTTCTCACCAAATCATTTCCTAGAAATGATAAGACAGTTAGCAAATTCTTTTTTCTATTTCAATTTGTCCGTGTCGATTCACCCTTGACATCGAAAAATCTACGTCTGCTTAGAAAACGATTGGCAGAAAAGAGGCGTCGACCGAACAATAATTATTAACTATTATTAAGATAAGCAAACTCTGTCATCGATGTCCAAAATCACAAGTTTCAGCACAAACGGAAACGGTATTCGTAAGTTTGCCACCGCTCAATAACAATAAATTTATTGATACCGGTCCTGTTTTTGTCTAGATTTAGATAGCAATAGACTCTCTCAGTTTGAATACAAATTTTCTTCGGTGATTTTTTTATAAAGGCACGTTTAAATAATCAAAATTGTTTTTTTTTCATTTTTGTATGGTCGGCGATTCATTGCTGGAGATCTTCAAAAGTACTTAATATTTAAAGAAAGAGAAAGTTTTAATAGTTCAATTCGTTTGTGTCTCACTTTCAGAATATCGGTGCATTTTACACTGCCAGGTGATTTTATTCCTTGGGTTTAAAATTTGTAATCCAAATTTTAACCGAATTTCGAGAAGTGAGCATTAAGTTTTTCATAATTTTCTAGTCATGGACAGATTTTGAAATTGTTTATTTTAAATGGAGAGAAGAACTCGACCAATGAAGCCTCTCGAACCGCGGAAGAGGAAGAAGAAGAAGAAGCTTTATAAATTTCGAAATTTAATTAAATTAAATTAAAGAGTGAAACGTCGACACATAATTTCAAGATCTTTATTTGTCAGTGGAAAAAGTTTTGGACTTTCTATCGAATTTAGGTGCTTTAAATTGCAAATGAAAAAAAAAACATTAAAATATAGGAAAATAACAAAGATAAAATTGAAATTGGTTTTCAGAAGAAGCCGAAGTGAATTTCGCTGTGATTTCAAGTTTTTCAAGTCTGAGTTGAACTATCGAGAGGCGTTTACTTTTTTCTTACTGACCGTGGAGACTAATAGTCTGTATTAAACAGCTAGCTAGCTACGTTATAGTTTGTAATGGAATATGTTGTGTCGCTGCGACCAGGCTGTGACAAGTTTTCCAGATCGCATTCTTAAAATGTTGCTCCATTTTTCTTGAAAGGGAACAATCAGGAAAGAAAGAAAGAAAGAAAAAAGAAATAACTCAGGTTCAAAAATCCTATTCGAAAAGAGTCACAACTTGGAAGTAGCTTTATGAGACGATTTCGCATCGCGAGAAACGAATTTCACAACTCGATGTAAGAAGTGAATCAAATTTTAGGTTTCTAATTCACCGACGATTTACGTTTCTTGTTAATGCTTCTCTTTATACTTTATTATATATAATATTAATATATATATATATATCTATACAGTTGCCCTAGAAACGCGTGATTTATCGAATTTTTGTTACGAATAGGGCACAAGTGTCATAGGTGTATACCCATTTAAGGGAGGCTTTATATCATCTCTTTGTTAAGTTTAGCACGACTTATTTTAATTATTTTTTCCTTTTTTTCTCTTTTTTTTGGTATGGTAATTGCGGATCGTTTTGCTTGTTTTAAAGCTCAAGTGGATCATTGGTTTTCGAACTCGCGACGACCACAGATGAGATTTTGTGCGCACTTTTCAGATTGTTGTTAGCAATTGAGTAGAGAGGACTCTGGTTTTTAGGTAGATAATTTTTTATTCGAACTTTGATGAAACTGCTTCAATTTATTCAGTTGGTTGAGCGACGTTTGAAAGTGACGTGCCCGATATCATCCGGAGGAGTGTGAATTAGTTTTAAAAATTAATTTTCATTCGATTTGTTTTTTAAGTGAGAGAAAATTAGAGAAATGATCGTTGCGAGGGAGAATTAAAGGGAAGAATTTATCGGGGGAAACGCTTATCTTAACTAGTTACTAGTCGGAGAACAGGCGGGTGGCGGAGTAATTGGAAACGAAATTCCTGCAATGCGAAATCGTCAAAATGTACGCGAAACTCAGTAAATTTTTAGTGTGAATGTTTTTCTTTTTTAAGTGACTATAGGTAATCATTAAAGTAATAATTATAATATTAACTACGAACGAAAGCAAAAGCAAAAGAAACACAAATCATAATGATAATGATTATAATAACGATTAATGAACTATAGGATGGCGATAATTAAATTGTGAATTTTTGTAGCATACATTTTTATTTTGGCTGTTCAGGCCACTTTGTGTGTACAACCGTGGACAACGTTACTTCGATAAAAGTATAATGTTAAATTAAAAAATGAGAGAAACCGACAAACGTAAAATGTATTGTAACTTTTTGCATTTAGTAATAATATACCTTACAACCCGTAATCAAGTCTTATCATCATTTCTTAAAACATCGGGTCCTGTCAACTTGTCTATTTTTTTATATTTATTTCAGTTAAGAAGATACTATTTTGCTTTTGTTTTTATTAGATTTTTTAGGGGTTTGTTGCTGCAAAATAGAATTCTAATGTTACAGATATTCAATTTTTATTTTTTCAATTTTAAATAGGAATATTTTTCAAAGCGTTCCAAGTTTTATTTAATATTTAAGGCCGATTTATTTCAATAATTGTACAGTTTATTAACTTTGATGTTATGTACTGAGGCTTTAAAATTGTAGTTTGAAGTTTCTTATTTATTGGAAATGGGAAGCATTTCAACGTTGAATGAGCAGGGCCTTTAATTTCAAATTACTTTTTCAAAATGACTACAGTATTTGGAAAGGATTAACGATGAATTTACAGTACTAGACAGAATGTTTTTTTAATTCAGAGCGATTTACAATTTTAATTTAATTTTTAAACGTCTAATTCAGAGGTTAATGAATTCAAAAGCTCTGGTTCAAATTTGCTAAGTCTTAAATATTTAATTATCACTTTTATTTTTTTATTGTCAGTCAAAAAATGTAAGCAACTTTTGAAGTTTGGGATCAAGATCTTTGAAGCTTAAAAAACACGCTAAAATTTCCAACATTTGAACTTGATAAGAAAAAAGAATTGGTCCCTTTCACAAATTTTAATTTCGTAATTAAAAATTGAAATGATTGAATTTTGAAAAGATTAACCGAAAATCTCAAAATTGTTAATCACAATTTTTTCAGTTTTAAATAAAGTTCGCAATCGTATAATTTTCAGCGTTCTGTAGTGAATTTTTATTTTTAATGTTTCGCATTTAAATTTACTTCTAATTTTGATTTTTTTATTATAATTCAATTTTAAAGGTTTATCATTTAAATGCTTTTTATTTTAACGGTTAAAATTACCGTGAATTTATTTGTTGATTTTAGAAAAAAATTATCCAATCAATTTTGATGTTAAATTATAAGTTTTTTATTTAATAAAAAATTCAAATTATGGAAGCTTTGACTTTGAAAAATTCAATTTAGTTTTTAATTTTAAATTGTTAAATTTTAACCGCTTTGAATGAAAAATTATTTAAATACAAAATTTGGCACACTTTTACTTAGAAATAATACAAGTTCAATTCTTTTGATTTTTAAATTATCCAGTTTTCAAAATTCAGATCTGAAATTATTCAATTCAAAATAAAATTCTTCTATTTTAAGTGCTTTTATGCAGACATACAAGTTCAATTCCTTTTAATTTTATCCAAAATTTTGTCCGTTTTTTTTTTAAATTTTACCTGATCTAAAATTGATCCAGAATGTTTTTAATTCATGGTCGTTCAATATATTTCATTTTTATTTTTAACGTTTTCAATTCGAAATTGTTAATTAATCTTTAACAATTTTTTAAACGTTATACTAAGAAATTGGTTTATTGCTGGATTAAAAAATATATATATTTATAAACGAGAATTAGTTTAAACTTACAATTTTACTATAATTTTATTTCTCATTTTAGATCTCTTAAAAAAGGTGAGTTGAATTCCCATTTATATAATTTTTTAAATCCAATTCCTTACAGATAAAAAAATCTGTATGAACTCAAAAAGTATAGAAAAGACTAAAAGTAATTTTTTTTAATATTTAAGTTTCTTCTCATCTTAGAACTCAGATCCTTGATATAAATATTATTTCTCGTAGTTCATTGTTATTTATATAATCGCTTTTTATTTAAACAAGGTGGAACAAAAAATAATTAGAAATTTCGTTTTCAGCTCATTTGAAAATTATTCTTCTCGGAAAAAATAAATAATCTCCTAGAAAATAGAAAAAGCGGCGGAATTTCTCTATTGTCTTACCAATCG
>JAWWLR010000054.1:40934833-40946667 GCA_035041075.1 Acraspis erinacei
GCAATCTGTATTGCATTCTTACAGAGATTTCCGAGATTTAGTTGAGATTGCTAAGATTTTCGACCCTGCTCGCAATCAGAACTCACGTGATATTCTACAAACTCGGCTACACTCGTTGGCTTTCGGATTCAGTCGGCATTTCGTTCCACGCATAGTAGCCTATGTCGGATCATCTCGGTCCACATTTAGTTAGAATTTTCCAAGATTTCTCACAAATGTTAGATTGTTGAGAGATTTCCTAGAGATTTCTGCCCCGAAGCAGGTCGGAGTGAAAAGGAAGAAGTAAGAAGTAGTAAAATGGAGCGGCCGGAGTGCTCTTGGAGTACGCCAGTGTAGGATAACCGAATACGCTATTAGTGAGCAGCTCCCTCTCGGGCTGCGACTTACTAGGAAGTTTAATAACTTATAGACTAAAATAAACCATAATAATTTAAATAAACATTAAAGTTCCCTAAGTGTAAACAAACTTAGTAATATTTTTTTTAAGGAGATTAGGGGCGGGTCCAAACAAATCTACCGGTATCTTTATCATACAATGGAGATTTGTCAAATTTCAGAAAAAAACGCCTTACTTAATTTGTGGATTACCCCGTATCTGCTGGCTACTTGTAATCTAACTACAGAATAAAGATCTTGGCTAAAAATGATTATTTAAAGAAAATTTTTAAGTATTTGTTTCATTTCAAAGCCTATTAAAAATTATCCAGAGGTATTAGAAATTTTTCCATTTTCTTCACTGTATCTTTAGCCCTCGGATCATATTGGAAATCATTGGACTAAAACATAATTCTTTTTCGTATTTCATCGAACAGCTCTGAAACAATATTTTTAATAATTATTATTAAAAAACCATTAAATTAAAAAACATTATAGGTCCATATAGTTTTGAAAATAATCCGCAGAGATATTTTTCTGATCAGTTTTGTATCACTAAATCGAGGCTCGCCGATTTTTGAATCCATCTTCACTTCATTTTCTTTCACAAAAGTGATTTGAATAAATAGGTGAATAAATAAAATAAAATCAGTAATAATAAATTCAAATAAAATAATAAAATAAATGTGAATAAATAGGTCAATCGACTTAAATGATTGAATGAAACATCCTTTGAAGTTTGCATGGGCCTTTTGATGGGGCCAAAGTATATCTGACGGGAAAGGCGTCATGCAACAAATTTACCCAAACCTCCGATTTCTAGTTGGTTGAATCGAGAGGCTTGTGGACTGTGGAAGCATTTGACCAGCTTCGTCATTTTATCGTATTACGCAGCTGTCCCATACACTGTTGGCTGAATTGTACAGCAGGGTGGATAATGGCTACTGGACCTCGAACATGGGGATGGGAATATGGATTATGAACGATCCTCCTTCCTCGTCCTTCCTTCTATTATGTGCGACTAGACCGGAACATATCGAAATTGTGACATCGACTTTATACGCCTCCATATCTTCATATAAAGATATGCATGGCAGAGGTATTATATTGATAGGAATTTATCTTCGAAAATGCGAAATTCCAATAGGAATTACGAATGTGAAAGCAGAACACCAGGCAGTGACAATGAAAGTTTATATTTTATGCGGGCAGTTTTTTAGAGATGGAATTTTTATTCCGAGAGCTTCATTGTATTCAAAATACATGTATTCTCATGGCACTTGTAAACGAGAACTCTCACAATTCTAGGTGAGATATATTACCCGGAAAGTATTTTTCGTGGCAGGCAATTTTTGAACCGGAATAGATATTATAGTTTTTAAAAGGCGTGCCAACAATAGGATCATCTAGTACATTTTTAAATTTGTTTAATATGACACTATTCACTTTTAAATCACTAATAATACGATATAATTGAAAAAGTGGCTTTTTTACATTTTCATTTGCGAAACAAAAAAGTATACCTTTTCCAAACTTGTGTTACTATATCGCGCAATCTCGCCACCTAGATGTGACGTCATATTCTATCAATATTTTTTAAACAATCTGGAGTTTCATGATTTTTATTTAAACAAATGGAAATTGATAAATGCTAGGACTGGATTTTTCGGCCTAAATGTGGAGTCATTCGGGTCAAGTGTGCGGACTTCTGGATTGAAGCCAGTGTTAAAGTTAAACAATAAGGAATAAGAAAAAAAGAAACCATGCATATGATAAAGTATTTATTGAACTAATAATTAAATGAAGTAATAACACATAAAACCTTGACACTTAAAAAATAAAAAGTTTCAATTCAAAAAATTCAAAATGCGCACACTTGACCCGCATTGCGGGTAAGTGTGCGCAATCGTTAGTGTAAGTGTATGCATTTCGGGAAATTGTGAGTATTTTTTTATAGTTATAAATGTCTTAATAACGAATTTTCTTGAAGACTAGATCAATATATGATTAAAGGTCGACTTATAAATAAGAAAGTATGCTTACTTATTACTTATAAATAAGTAAGTACTTATACTTAAGTATAAGTATAAGCACTTACAGTAAGTACGTATAAGTAAGTACTTATAGTTACATGTGCCTCAAAATTAAATTTTCATTTTAATGCAGATATATTAGATTTAGATATTGTATACTGTAGGGGTGCTTCTGAGAAAAAAGACCCATTGAAAAACGGGAAAGTTCCTAATTTTAATACCAAAGACACAAGTTCATATACGTATGAGGTTAGAATGCCAACTTGTGATTCTACGTAAGAGATATTAGAGTTAGATATATTTTAATTTGTGGTCATGTATAATACTTGTTGCACTACAGAAGTATTCTTATATCAGGTATAAGAGAAGTGTATCTTACTAGACCGTCACACATGTACCTTAAAAAAACTAATGAGAAATAAGTCGTTAATTTTCAGTAAGAATATGCAATATGGACTGGAATATTTATTTTGCATTTTTTTAAATTATCCGAACTGGCTTTAACTTATCCAGGTATATAGATATTTCATCAAATAAATCGTTTTAAACAATGTTTCATGTTTACTGGTTACATTATGATAGATTTGTTGTAGCCTTTACTAGTGCGTTGCTCTTAAAATTGTATAGGAGATGATTCTGTCTATTAGCTTGCTCTTAAGTAGGCTCCTACTTTATGGCAAATCAATTTTTCGTTTCGCGAGTTAATTAAAAACAACGAGAAAGTAAGCTCTTAGAAATTAATTGCGTGCTGGATTTGAAACAGCAACCTCCTCATTAAAGCGGATTTTAAAAGAGTAATAAATCTCTCCCTATTATCAAAAAAGAAAAGTCAAATATCTTAATTACGGAACATTTACACCAAACTTCATGCTTTTATTTATCATTCTTAAGTTATATGTAAAATTTTATTGGAAAATAACTAAAGTAGAAATTTAATATTGTAAAAGACCCTGGAATTTTATCGGAAATTCAGTTTAAAATATCGCCAGGTTTTCATTAGGAGAAATTCTAATTAATTGGAAACTATTCCTCCTTTATAATTGCTCGTTGCCTGAAGAATTAAATTTTCCTCTTTTAATTAAAAGGGCATGTCCTCCTTCAAAAAATTAATTTTAACCTCGATTGTAACCAATTCCATTGATATTTTACTGTTATAATTTATTATTTCACATAATTTACCTGCTAATTGAACATAAGTTTAAATGAAATTAGTAACACTGTAAAAGAATTTGCCGTCAATCTTTAAACCCATTCATAATACTTGAATTCAGGAGCAAGCGAACAATACGTGTTAAATCCTTTTTCTTTTTGAAAAAATTAAGATAAGGATTGTTTCTGTACGTCGAGAATATCTTCAATTCAATTGCCAAACTTAAAATTTTCATAATAAAAATTTCTCAAATTTTTAGAAGTAAAAAACTTTTAAAAAAAAACTTAAAAACTTAAATTAGTGGTAAAAAATTTGTCTTCTCGCTTTTAACATGTATCAAAAAAATCAAATGAATTTTATGAAAAAATTTATTTTCCGAATACAGATTCATTACGTAAATAGATGAAACTTGCTAAAAATAAAAACAACTTTAAAGTTCATAAATACTTTGCAATATTTCTCTTATAATATAGAATTTCACAAAACTTAGTTTTATTTTTTAAATTGAAAATATAGTGATTATGTATAAAATTATGTTCTTTTTTCATATATAAACAAGAAAGTGCGAATAAATCTATTTTCATTTTATCAATAACAGCTTCAAACAGCATTAAATTCAAAAGAATTGTTTATATTTAATTTATTTATTTCAAATGCCAAAGTATAAGTAAACCGTTGATGCTGAATGAGTAAGAGATTTAAACGAAAAGCTCTTGAGGTTAGGAGCGTCCACTTGTTAAAAATTATGTTTTTTGTCAGTAGTTAATTGAATTGGTGAATAAAGATACTCGATAGTAGTATTCTAATCTTAAAGTGGATGTATCTTGATAAATTGCTGGTCTGTCATAGCCCTAGTAAATGATGTGGAAGCATAATGATTGAACAAAATATATCTGAAATGCAAATGATTAATATCGTGGTTTAAATTAAATTTAAGATTGTTTCAACTTTGTATAGACTATGATTATAATTGTTTGTCACTTTGCCTTAGGGATAATGAGTAGAAAACATGTCCAAAAAATTTGTTGGAACCGACCAGTCATTATACAGTTTAGAGGCTAATGATTGTGCTTTTAAAATGACTAATCTGTATAACCTGATGTGGCTAATAACTATGTCGCCATGGACAATGATTGTTCTTTGACATTATTATTAATTTCTTTAAATATAAATTATTTACTACTTTTAATGCATAAAATAGTATGTTAATTTGAATCTTTAGAATATGTATTATCCATCTGTATTTTCGAATTTCGTTCGACGCCTATAGTGTTTTTTCTAAATTGTTAAACTGGATAAAATGCTTTAAGTCGCGAATAATTGAACCAATTACCGTATATTCTTAAATATTGAAAAATACACTTAAGCGCATATATCACGTTTTGTTCACTTACTGCTGAATTATTTTAGCCGAACAGGTAATTTAATTAGGAAAGATTTCTTATGACGCTTACCACTTAGCAAGATTCGTTGGATTGACGACACTTTCTTGCAAATTGTACACGGGAAAATTAAAAGGGAACGTCAGCTTTACAAGGCTCTTGAGATTTTACTCTGAGAAACCGACACTGTTGAAATTACGACTTGAAGGGGTAGGTACATTAATCGAAAACCATTCCTCTGCCAGTGGGTTCTTAAAGTCGCGTATTTTTGCCGAGTGGAAATGGAATAGTTCCCAATCACGAGATTCAAAGGTTAAATTATTCTCTTTCGATCGCTGCTAGGAAATAAAAAGGAATAGGGAACAACAAACACACACGTAAGTCGCAAATCTTGAATTGAAATCCTTCTCTACTTTCTTTCCGACTTTTGTATCCAGGGGACCAAATCTTGTATTTGTGTGAAGCTACTTCCGAGGGTGCTTTCGTGGAAACGAAAGCCGTTCTTTTCAATTTATCATCGCAGTATAAGATATTCAAGTGCTCACGGAGGAAAACTGACATTGTAATCCTAACGATATTATAAAGAGAAAAAAATATTTTTCTTTTCTACTACTTTTTATAATTGGCAATTTAAATCTTGATGTATCGGATACAAAATGACATAAGCTGCAATTTTTATTATGGAAACCTATAGATTCGAAGCTTGTCAATGCTGCCCGATTGTCAATTAGTATTCGTTCCCTATTTCCCCCTTCTCTACTTTTTCCCTCTATTACTCTGAAAATCCTCTGTAATCCCTGTATTTGAGAATTTTTACTTTATTTGAAGCTGCGGTTTTTTTCAAGAATTACAAAAAACTCTTTATACTTTATCTATCATTGTCATATCTGATTAGCTTTTCATTATTCAAAGTTGTTTTCTCGGTTGTTTTATATCTTAAGTTTGAAATTTTGAAAATTAAATCTATTAATTATCCCTTTTAAGGGTATTTTTGGTGTGCAGTCAAGTTCAAAATTACTTTAACTTTATTTATAACATTGAAAAAACATGCTTACTGCTTATTGTCACGAATTTTAGAAGAGAAGTCCAAGAAATAGAAAATTTGTTGTAAAGAATGAAAATCACGACTGAAAAAAGACAATTATTACTTCATGATTGTAATATTTACGCTCAGGGTTCTCTTCTAAAATTTGTTGCAATAATCAACGAGCATTTCTTGTCAATTTTATAAATCAATTTAGTATTAAAAGAAAATAATTTTCATGAACAATCATGAAGTTTCGCAGGTAACTGAAAATTTGTAAAAAAAATGGTGTTAGTTTTTATCATCGGAAATTATCATTTTTAAAGCATAATCATCATGAAGAATCCCAATTTTCAACATTTTAAGGTTATGTTATTTTTTTGCATCGGAAAATATATTGGTGTGTTTCACCTGAAATTTGTATTTTTATACAAAAATCGTTAGAATTATTTCTAATGATTTATTTTGTTTAACATGATAAAAGTCACGAGCTTCATCTATTTCGGATTGGATTAGTGTCTTTTGTCACAAATTGCCATTTTTATTAAAAAATCATTCACATTCAATAAAGGTTTAGAATTTTTTAAACAATTTTAGATGCATCAGTGTTTTCCATCAGAACTTTGTATTTCTCGTAAATAATTATTAGATTTCAGAGAATATTTACAATTTTTCAGCTACTTTTGATCATGTTGTTTTGTTTCACCTGAAATTGATATTTCAGACTATCATTAGTCTTTATACGCTTTATACAATTGTATATAGTTGAAAATTCAGTAAAGTAACTAATAAACTTCATACAAATTTTCAGGAGTGCAGGATTTATTTTAGAAGTTTAAATTGAGAATTATGGAGGATAGAGTAAATAAAAGTGATAAAGTAAAATTATAGTGCAAGTTTCAAGTAAATGCAATAATTCTTCTCTCAATTTATCGTTTGCAGAGCTGTGTAAGCTTTCCCGCGAGGATTAATAAGTTCTCTTTAATGCTATTCGCCTTATTATACATGAATTTGTGAAATTCGTAATGGGGGTAAAAGGGTCGAGGGGCAAGGAGCTTGGAATATTACGGGGTTATTGCTGCTTAAATAATGGTTTCAATTTCCAAGTAACGAAACGCCTTGAAGGTACGTATATCACACTAGCTGCTCTGCTAGCACTATACCCCGCCACCTTATTAAGAAGAAAATCCGATATCCTTTTCCTCTTTCTCCTTCGCTTCCATTATCGATAAAAACGAGTGTGCCATGGCTCTTTTCTTTTAGAACTGGGTAAAAATCCTTTCTTTCCCTGAGAAAGAGTAATTACTTAGGTGCTACCTTGGCTTTCAAAATTTAGTATCGGACATTTTGTACGGTCTGTGCGGAGTCTGTTTACATTGCCCTTCTGTTTTTTTTCACATTCTCTCTTTAATTCATATCCCTTGCCCTTTATTCCTCTCCAATGTTTGATATCTTTACCCAAGGAGAAGTCACATTTTAAGAAGGCCCCTTTTTCTTATTTTTCAGTTTTCTCTAAGGTGCCTACTAAGGGGTCATTCAAGAAATACGTAGTAACGATTTTTTATTTTGAAAAATGAATTCTAAGAGAAAGTTGAAACATATTTTTTAAAATGTCTGAAAATTTTAAAAGATTCAAAAATAATTTAAAATTTGCAAAGATCACTCAGGAATTTTTTGTTTGAATGAAACAAATTTTTTCTTTAATATAGGGGTAAACAAATCTTTGATTAATTCAAACTAAGATTTTTTATTTAAATTAAATTTTGTTGATTCGAGGACGCCAAATGTAAAAAAAGATCATTATAAAAATTATTTATTTTGATACTAAGTAAATTTTACAATAAGTATGTTATAAATAAATGTATTTATAATTATTTGCTATATCACAATTAAATATTAAGCATATGTAGTTTTTTGTAATTAAACTTCAATAATGAATAAGATTATATTTTAATCTCCCATTTTGTAAAGCATCACCCAGAAAAATAATTTTTTTGATTCAACCAATTCTTTTTATTGGCCGAATTTGTTTGATTTCTGAAAATATTTTTGTTAAATGAACAAAATTTTCGTTTGTTTGACCAAATTCGTTTGGTTCAATTAATCAAAGTTTTTGGTTGAATTGTTTTGTCGATTTTCGAAAATATTTAACTGATTTAACCAATTTTTTGGTCGAATCTACTAAATATTCTAAGAGAGCATTTTAATATAATCAAGAAAAAGATTTGGTTGATTCAAAGAAAATATTTTGTTGGTAGTATCTTAAAAGTGATGGTTGTTTGCGAACTTAGTACGATCGCGTACTCCAATTCAAAATTACAGTCCACGTTCGAGAGTTCGTGGCATCGCGAGAAAAATATTCAAATGTTTGCATTTCAATGAACCCTATTATAATAAGTGATCTGGAAATAGAATCGATTGGGATTAAGCGAATATGTGAAAAATACATAAGATTACTTAAATCTTTGTGCGCCTACGGTTGAGTGATTAGGGTTTTGATTACAAAGAAACAGAACTATTTTTTGAATCAAATAAATAAAAGATCCAGCACAGTTTACATTGCAAATGGCCTGTAGTGGAATTTTCTAGTATTGTGATACTTAGTAGTTTAATGAACTACTAAATAATTCACACAATATGACACAATTCCATGGTAATCCATTTACAATGTACATTGTGCTGGGTCGTTTGTGGTTAGATAAACTACAAGTTTTTATTAAATCAAACAAACTCTTTCCTTAGACCAGCAAAAACACTAATTTCACTTAACTAAAATATTATCTTGTATCGGGCAAAATGTTTGCTTGGATTAACCAAAAGTTTTACTTAGAACAACCAAAATATTTGCTAGTATCAACCAAAAGATAAGGTATAATCAAACCAATTTTATTAACCAACAAATTTTCTTTGGTCAACCGAATATTTTGTTGTCCATATAATAACCATATTCTTGGGTTGGCTCAACAAAAATTTTTTTCATTCAACCAAATCTTTTTCTGGGTGCATCATCATCCGACTCAATATATATCGTCCGAATATTATTTATAATTTAAAAAATGTAAAATTTCAATCAAACTTTTTGGTTAATTTGAGCCCCCATTATTTCTATCGTCTAACGATATAATAAGAGACATTTAAAAAATAAATATTAATTGATTTTCAGTATTTTGTCTATAAATATTAATGTCCCTGCTTAGAATGAATACATACGAGTATATTACATTTTTAAACATATTAACATTACAATTTCCAACCCAATGTGGCCTCTAAGCTGCATCTATACCTAAATTTATCACCTAGCAGACGGTTATAGCCTTAATTACTAAACATACAGAATTTAAATTACATTAAAAACCATTTTCATAAGTCTCAGTGCAAAAAAGTTAAAATACCCAATTTTAATGTCTCTTCTTCTAATTAATTATTTATTATTATATGACTTCATAGACATGTCAAATAAATGATCCTGTAAAGGTAAAATAAATGAAATAATTTTTAAATAAATAATATAAATCAATTAAAATTTATTTTCATGTAATATTTTTTTTCGCATTTTATACCATTTTACAATATTTATAATGACGTAAAATGTCATTTTTTCAATTAGAATTAAACATTTTTAACGACGGAACTTAGACATTTTATAGGGAACATTTTGAACATTTACAATTTCTCATAAAGATGGAAAGTATTTTTTTCTTAACATAAAACAGGAATAGAAATTTTTTTCACGGTAGTTGTATTAACCCTTAAATGACACACCTCCAAAAAATAACGTAGCTGACACTTGGGGTCTTTTGGACTCCGGCGTTTTTAAACTGTTGTAAAAAGTTTAATTTTTAATATTTTTGTAAAAAATTTTTTTTGGGTATTCTTTAACATCTCTTCTAAAGAATCAATCGGTATATTAAGTTAAATTTTATTTTCAGCACTTCGAAATGACGGAGCCCAATTCCGCGTGCATCATAGTTTTATATTCGTTCAAAAAAGATCTGGGGTCCAATGGACCCCCAGTGTCATTTAAGGGTTAATAGGTATCAGAATTTTAGAATAAATTAACCAAATTTGGTTTGTTTTTCAAATATCTATACCGTCGGAATAGTACACGCAAAACAGAGAATGGTACATTGTCATTCGAAAACTGCGAATAGTGCCATTTATGCATGGATGATTTGAACTCTGAAAGAACACTTTGTAATTTTTGCCATTTCTCTAAATATGCGATTCAGAAGAAGAGAGTACTATGTTAAAGGCAAATATGACCACTATATTGTGGCTTGAACGTATATCGGTGCTATTAACAAGAGGCAATATAAACTATTTAAAATAGTAAAATATTATCCCTGCACTGATAGAAATTTAGTTACATAATACGTTAAAACCGATCTTACAGTTTAGTGTAATCTGTTACGATTTAGGGAAATCGGGCATGTATAACAAAAATTGGAATACTTCTTTCACATTTTGAAAGAGAGGGTTCTGAAATTTGCTAAGATTTACACTAAAAATTATGAGTCATTCGAAAAGAATGAGATGGACAAAAATACGAAAAGCACAAGTTCGCAAACCCGTCGTGAATCACCGTCAATTCACACTGCACAATTTTATATCATACATAAATACACATATATCACTATCATTATTCATATTTGTATGCATAACACTGTAGAACAACACATTCGCTGTGGTAACTGCTAACTTAACCTATACTTATATACATAGTACGTACACATATACATATACGCACGCATCGCACGTAAATCACGCTGAGAGAAAGTTTTTGGAATTGTGAGAAACGACATAGTGCTTAATAATTCCACGGAGAAAAATAGATGTTCAAACAGAACACCTAGATGTTCAGGATTAACATATTTTATGTTTAACTAAAGGACAGCAATCTAGATTTTCAAAGTTAACATCTGTAGATATTAAAAAGTGAGAACTTACTTACTAAAATCCAAAATGTCCAACTGAAATATTCGAGATATTACATGTATCGTTAATTCGTTATGTCAAATAACGTCTGTAAATATTTGAGGAGTTTACTTATTTCTGGTCATTTAAGAAATGAATTAATAACTTATTTGTAAATTTAGAATAAACTTTAATGTTCGTGCATGAACCAAAAAAAGATAAAGGGTAGGAAATTTCGATCAGATGATACATTCAGTCAATTTGAGGTTATGTTTAATATTTTCAATAAAAAATAAAAAATAAAAACTGGGTAAGTAAGCGGAGAACGAATTATCCGTAATCTGCATTTAAAATTCTATCAATTTTAGGTCACTTAAACTCAAATTTTATTTTAAATTTATAAACATTTTGTCAAATGTCTTCGATTCAAACTTCGACTGAAACTTAAGATCATGCTTCCCTCGCGTTGAGTGTAGGCAGACAAAAGTCGTTATACTATTTTAATTAAAGATAGCTAATTTTAATTCTTTGAAAATGTTCCAAAATTTTAATATTCCATCATTGTAATATCGAAAAGTAACATGTGAATGTGTTTCAGTTTAACACAAAAGTATATTTAAGCCTAACATCTTAAAAAGATTTTTTAAATCACACTGGAAAACACGCAATCCTTTGTGTCCTTAGCGTTGAAGGACGTGAGCGTTCGGTTTCAGCCCCGGTCACGTGATAAAACGTGGTTCTTCTATCTGGTAAATTTTGCCATTTCTAAATGGTTCGCTTTAATATTTGCAAATCATAAGCGTCAGTATATAAATACACCTCTCAATTATTGCCATGTAATTATTGTGCAGAAATTTTTTTATATTGGTATTAGGGTCTTATAAATGTACTTAATTATAAACCATGCATTTCCTAACACGTTAAAATTGGCAAACGTTTCGACCACGGATAGGGGT
>JAWWLR010000054.1:40949091-40960417 GCA_035041075.1 Acraspis erinacei
AAATAAGTATGAATACAAAATAAATTAAATAAAAAATTATTTAGTTAATGTTTAAAGGGTACAGAAATAATTCCTATAAAAGATAGTATACTCAGATTAATTAAGTCTCATCTCATAATAATATAATTTTTCCTTTTCTGTTTCAGGTGAGTGACTTCATACTACATTAATGAGGATTTATGAATTTGTAAGTAGAAGCATTTATTTTTGAATTTTTTCCAAATATAATTTAGAACGCCCAAAATAGAACAGTAGCAATTTAATCAATTATACACGATGTGAAGCAGACTGCATATTTTTTCATGAAGAATACAAAAGGTTACCACAGTAAGAACATTCTGTAAATTGAAGGCTCCTCTATGAATTGGAAATAGGAATTTAATTCTTTTCAGCCAAAGTATAGAGAGGAAACATTTCAAATGCATTTGAATTTTGCTTTTACAACTTTTCATTTCCTCCTTTCTCCTGTTATTCGCTCTTTCATGTTTCACTATGAAGAAATTAAAAAAAAATGCTCTTGTAAATGACCTCAACAAAAAGAAAAGGGGGGAAATTTATGGAAATAAAAAATATATAAATATTTAGAATATAAAAATAATTTAAAATTATAAACTTAATACTTGGAAAACGGAATGAAATTCTTAGTAATTTAGATAGGTGATAAAAAAATAACATAGAACGAAAACTAGTTGATTAACGGAAAAACTGCAGAACTCAAGTTTGAGAAAAATCTTGTGATTAGAAGCGTCTCTCGCGAAAATAATCTAGAAATTAATCAAATAGCTTTAAAATTGGAGAATTATTCATGTTTCTTCTTTATTTCACTCAAGTCCCTGATTTTGCTGCAGAAATTTCTTATCTTACCTATTCTTTTTTATTTTGAAGTTATCAAATTGGGGTTAAAGTTCCTGTACAAATACCAAGATGCTTAAAATTCTTTGTTTTCCTTTTTCCCCTTCATCATCTCTGGTATTTCTCTTTGCCAGTGCAGTCTGGGATGCTTTCCTTCCTTCCTTTCTTCCTTCCTTCCTGCCTATGCTACTAACATCAGAGCTATGCTTTACGGATAATTTCGCCAGGGAGAAGAATTTCGTAATTTACACCGACTCGCCAGCTGGATGCCGTGCCTTTGGATTTAGAATGAATTCTGCCTGCGCAAGTATAATGAAAGTGGATGAAAGTGGAGAACCAGGGAACCGTAATTCCTGGATACGATGCTGCAAAAGCACAGAAAAGTGGTTGCGATGGAATGAAATGAAAAGAGAAAAATTGGGTGAAAAAGAACGGAGAGAAAAGAAAAAAAGAACTATAGGGAAGGAAGGAGGGGCGAAAACAGGGTGACCGTAGGACAGGTCAAACCTGGAAATCAGGGAAAAGTCAGGGAATTTTATTGCTCAGGTAAAATCAGAGATTAGTCAGGGATTATGAGAAAAATCTTGGAAACGTCACGAAATTTCCATATGAGTAAGTATAATTGTCAAGGAAAATAAATTTACAATTTAACAATTTTAATTAGTCAGGGAAAAATTGAGGAATTTAAAAATGATGTTTTCAGCCACCTTGATATAATATTGTTGTTAGTGATTTATTTGCCTTGGATTTCTATTTGTTTTTTTTTCAGTTGCTTCCTTTTGACGATTATATTTTTAATTAAAATTTTTATTATTTTCTTGTGACCCCACAAATGTTGTTTAAAAGTAATTTTAGGCTGAGTGAAAATTTATATCTTTAAAAAGTAAAAAACATTTTCTATAATTAAAATTAATTTTTTAACTGAAAATTGTATCATTCCATTTCAAGTTAAAAATTTGTCTTTTCTGATTAAAGGTTAATTACATTTTTATTGAAAATTCAACTGTTTTACAGAAAAGTTGAAAGTTCAACAATTTGGATGAACTGTATTTTTTTCTTCACTGAAAATTCTTTATTGGTTGCAAATTCATCCTTTTGGTTGCAAATCTACCATTTTAGAAAAAATTCATCTGTTTGGCGGGAAATTGGACTTTTTAAATGAAAATTCATTTTTTAAATTAATTTTCCAACTGGAAATTTAACTTTTCTATTTTTGGTTGAAAATTGATCTTTTTCTGTTAAAACTTGAACTATTTGTTCGAAAATATATTTGTGTTTTTGAAAATTCGTATTTTTGGGCATAAAATTAATCCTTAGTCTAAAATTAGTCTTTTTTCATTTTAAAATTAATCTGTTTTGGTATAGATTTAATCTTTATTTGTTAAAAATGTAACTACAAGAGTTTTTGTTACGGATTCATTTTTCAGGTGGAAAATTCATCTGTTTGGATAAAAATTCCACTATTTTGTTGAAAAATCAATTTTTTTGTTGAAAATTCAACTCTTTGTTCAAAAATTTAAATATTTTGCTGATAATTCAAATTTTTAGGTTGAATATTAAACTGTCTTCAAAAAAATCTATTCATCTTTTTGATTTAAAAATTTAACTCTGGTTAAAAGTTCAACTATTTGGTTGTAAATTTAGAAATAAGTATAAGTGTTTTATTATATAGAAAATGCATCTTTTTTGTTGAAAATTCAACTTTTTATTTGATTGAAAATTGAACTATTTTGATAAAAACTCACCTTTTTGGTAAAAAATTCGTCTGTTTTGTTTAAAATTCATCTTTGAAGACGGAAAAGTTATCATTTTATTTGAAATGAATAAAAAATGACTCTTTGAAATTTTCATCTGTAATTGTATCATTCAATTTAGGAAAGGTTGTATTAAAAATGGGACAAGAATGAAATCTTGTATTTGAACATTAATGGTCAAGGAAAGTGAAAAATTAGTTAGGGGAAAATCAGGGATTTTTGTAAATCAGGTTTTGCTGCCACCCTGGTTAATGAGAAGAGAAAAATTGGAAAAAAATAGAAGAGAGAAAAGAGAAGAAGAAAAAAGAGACAAAATGGAGAGCTGTAAATAAGGAAATGCTTCATCCGAAGTTAAAAAGATGAGGAGGACAAAAGGAGGAAAAATAGGAAAGAGAAAAAAGAAGACAAAAGAGAATAGAGAAGTAAAAAATAAGGAAAGGCTCTAACCGAAGATAAAAAGATGAGTGGAGGCGTGAGTAGAGAAACGCTCGGCATTTAATTTAAATCATCCTTTGTCTCACGCGGAATTCAACCATACTTCTACGACAATTTCCTCCTCTCTTACAGTCATCTTTTACTCTTGTACTTTCCTTAAGTCTGAACGAAAGTTCCCTCGAATAAAACATCTTTAAGAGGAAAGTCCAAATGAAAAATCAACAAGTACGGCCAAGATATGGAGTAATTCAGGTGGAACTTCGCAGAAGGACAAAGAAGGTCTGAAGATAAGTGATGCGTATCATTTTCTATGCATAGCACTCGGACATTATGCAACTTAAACAAAAGGATATTCTGTAGAAACTTCTGCAGAATCTGTACAATGATAATTCAAGTAGTCCATACATTTTAATTATGGCTATTTGCATGAACCATCCTTTTGTGGGTTTCGCTATAGAAATAATGACAAAGGATTTTTTTTAATTAATCAATTTTCAGCGAAAATAGTAAGAGTGTGTGACCAAAAATATTAGGAACATTTTGACCCTTCAAATTTCACCCATTTGTCCCATAACCTGGTGACCCAGACCTCAGAGGTTTGACTCCTGATATTTGACCTCCGGTCCTTGAAATATTACCCTTCGCTTACAAGTTTTGACCTTTGGTCTTTGAAACTTCACCTTTTACCTCTAATTTCTGACCCTTGACCTTTCGTAGTCTACTACTTGTAGATATCGATAAGATAATATACCCCTATCTTATGCGAAACGCATCATCACATACAGGTGATTGGCAAAAAGTTGAACACTTTAAGTCCCAGTCATTTTCCAATTTTTCTTCGAATAATAACTTTCTTCTAAAATTATCTCAGTAAAGTACTTATATCAAAGTACAATTTAGTGAGGTTTCAACATTTTTGACGAACTCGTTTAGAAATTATAAATAAAAAGGTACGCTAAATGTCGTGTCACGAAACGTTCCCAAACTAATAATAAAAAATGAAAAATTGCCACATAATATTAATAACATTTTTTAAATATGTGAAATACCAGATATCATTTACGTTGAATTTGAAAAGATAAAAATCAAGACTAAATTTCAGTGTTTTAAGATGAAAGATTTTAAAAATCTCTTCAAAGTCTGGTTTCAAAACACTTCAAAACAGGTTTTTTGTCTTGTGTCGCTGTATTGCTATTTTAGGTTAAAACTCGAAAATAGTTATTCGAATTATTGGTTAAATTATAGAATAGCTGGTAATCCTATTTATTTCCTGGAAAAATTTGTTTTACGAAAATCTAAGTATTGGAACATGAAATTGAAGTAAATTCGAAGTGATTTGTTAAAGAAAGCATTGAAATTATTGTTAATTGCATTATTATAACGTGTAAAATGTGGGTCTACCAAAAATTTGAATTTACCGTGTTTAACCGTTCCAAAATCTAAAGCACCTGCGATGATTAAAATTGTAGAAATCCAAACCTAAAACTTTTAGATGTCGTGTTTTCAGCCCAAACCCCTGCTTAGCAACCTCTAAATATTTTGAAAAAATTTAAAAAAAATAGGGGATCATTTTTTTTACAAAAAGAAATAAATTTCCACTTGAATGTTTTATCAAATTAAAAAAAAGAAGGAATTTCTTGAGGTACCCCCTAATGCTCCTATTCTAATCCAAGTATACAGTTTATTACCAAAGCTAAGATTTTTTCATTCTTTATGAATTTAACTGTAATGTATAACAAAAAAGTAATATTTAGCCTGTATTGAATGTTCAAGCCTTTAATTCTTATTATTTCTACGAGCAGTGTTGCGGAGCTACCATATTACTTAAATAAGTAATACGATAGTTCCAGATCAATCTAAAAATTCTATAACCCCTTCCTCACACTACTCCCTTCCCCGCCGAGTGAGTCACGCCTACCCCGAAAGGGAAACGGCTTAATTGTGTAATAATAATAATTTCTCAAAATCCACAGATTTTCCAAGAATTATCTAGCATAGTAATCTATTTTTTATCGCATAATTTGAATAAATATGGAAAAATGTTGAATAAAGAGAACTGTCCCTAGATATCGTTTTTTTCAAACAAATTTCAAACAATATCCTTCTTTTTATTGTTATCTAATATTTGATTATCCATTGCAACAATGTTATTCGTGCACCAATATTTTGCAGCGCTTTTAAAAAAAACCTTTGAAAATACGAAATTGTGTTCCTCGCGTACGAATACGCAATATCTGCTTCAAAGAGAAAAAATGGTTAGAGTTCCAACATATTTCCTGTGAAAAACAGAACCAAATATCCCTCTCGGTTGGTATCAAATAAAAGGAGAAAAAGGATGACGGACCAGAAATGAAGGAAAAATTTAATTGCTTTTGTATTAAAAAGAGTACTTGTTCCCCGAGATATAATTAAGTTAAAACCATTTTATTTCATGGGTGGAGTATTTAATTTAATTTATTTAATGACGATTCTATTTCATCAGTACGAAATAGTTTTAA
This sequence comes from Acraspis erinacei, assembly GCA_035041075.1. Classification (NCBI taxonomy): domain Eukaryota; kingdom Metazoa; phylum Arthropoda; class Insecta; order Hymenoptera; family Cynipidae; genus Acraspis; species Acraspis erinacei. The sequence goes on from JAWWLR010000054.1 coordinate 40,954,631, forward strand.
AAATGATACAAAATTACTCTCCGACATAAATTAAAGTGGCATTCTATAGTAATTATTTTACAATTATGACATAAGTGAAATACTAAACAATTTAGGAAATACCTGGGCATTTTCTATTTCGGTGATCGTGTGACTTGGGTACAACTCTGTTAAGCGTGAAAAAAGTAGCAATGCTATATCACTATCACGAAATTTGTCACACTCGAGTGATATATTACGCCATAAAAATGATGAATTTCAGACGTCCCTGAGCTATAAAAATTTGTGTTGCCAAAGCTAATATCCTAAATTTTATCCTAAACAATTGTTAAAGAAAAAAGCTGGAACCTGGAAAATATAAACCATACTTGCTATGATATAAGTGGAAATTATAAACAGAAGTTTTATTTAAATCAGTATAAATCCAGTACTTTAAAAGTTTCTTCGACATATAGAAAAGCAATGTTATTTAATTTTATGTTACAATTAAAAAATAATAATAACCCTCGAGAAAATTCCCTGACATTTCCAGGGTTTTATGTATATAAAATCCCTGGGCAATTCCAGGGTTAACAGATTTTCCAGGTGAGTAGACAACTTGGACACGTCTTTTTAGACAATCAGCAAAGAATTATGAAAATATGTTTGAAAGCAAAATGGAAAATGGTGTCATCAGCGAGCAATTTAAAGTGTAATTTTATTTAATAGTGATAAAATAGTTGCTTCGTTGAAAAAAGCGTGAAATAGTATTAATAGTGTTTTGAGTTAGGGGGCTGTGTAACTTTAAAAAGAAGAGAAAGAAAAAGTCCAGGAAAAGTACCTAGTAATTTCTATGAGGTTTGGGTGACCTCCTTAATTTTATTTGAAGAAGGGATTGCAGCTGTGAGCTTTATCTCAAATCTCAAATCTGGACTCAAATATTGAGTCTTGAGACGACGCGAAGGCATTTACGGCAGTTATACCGGAAATTCAGGAGAAATCAGTTCAGTACAAAAGGGAGAGGAAATCGGGTAGAACAGTAGATAAGGCCTAGTAATACGAAGACAATGGAAGCACCCAGTCCAATATAAAGCGAAGAAAGAAGCCAAAGAAAATGAACATGGGGTCGGTACAATCAGGAATTTATTTCTCATCGTACATCTTCCTTGCTTTGTGAATTAAAAAAGAAAAAAGTTGAACTGTATCAATATTTTTTCAGTTGAGAAAAAATACTTTAAGAGTAATAAATTGGATAAAAAAACAAATGATTCAGTCCAGAAAAGATCGAGAAATCGCATTTTAATTCTTGACATTCTATATTGTATTGTAAATAAAAGGAGAAGCTTCCACGCACGTAAAGGAACTTGTACAATTGAAATTGAATTTATTTCAATTAAGGAGATTTTGTATATACCAAGAAATGGAAAATTGTTCAAATTAAACTAGGTTTGCGAAACCAAATTTTAATATTTGAAACACTTTAAAAGGGTGATCCAAAAAAGGATTTTTTCCCAAAATCACACCCCTATTTCATTTGATAGAAAATACGTTAGCAGTAATAAATTGAATAGAAAACAAATTATTTAGTCCGGAAAAGATCGAGAAATCGCATTTTAACTACTGACATTCTATATTGCAAAATAAATAAAAGGAGAAGTTTCCACACAAATAGAAGAGCTTGTGCACTTAACATTGAATTTTCTTTAATTAAACAGATATTTCTGAAGCAGAAAAGGGTCAACTATTCAAATTAAACTATTTTTGCTAAGTCGAAGTTTAATATTTGCTACCTTTTCTATAGGGTGGTCCAAAAAAGGTTTTTTACCCAAATCGTACGACTAAGAAGTGTTCCTTTTGGTGTCAAAACGAACAACTGATTTTTGAAAATTCTGGTTAGAGCTGAAAAGTTGCTGTTATTACGAATGAGAATCTCTACTGACTTTTTGAAATCATAAATAGTTATGCGGTGTCAGAATGATTTCAAACATTTTTTATTTTGAGAATATAAAAATTAAATTTTTTAGAATTCAGGTAATTTCCAGTAATATTTTTTTTTCTTAGTTTTATTTGTGATCTTTCTTTAGTTGCTCTAGAAAGTAAAGAACAAATTCTTTAGGTCTTAAAAAAATTGTTTTCAAGCGTTTCGCCAGTACAAACTTAAGGCATTTATGACATTTATGTAAATTAAAAACTTTTTTAAGAAGGTATCCAGGATATCAATGGTATTTCAAAGATTATAAAGTAGTCCAATGGATTACTAGGGAACTTTAGGGAATAAATGATATGAAATTCAATGGTACTTCTACAGGGATTTCATAGATTTAAGGTATTCATAGGATTTAACAAGAAATTATAAGATTTCGACGGATTTTTACGGATTTTAAGAGATTTCAAAGATTGCAGGTGATCTCAAAACATTAACGAGTTTTCCAAGAATCAATTCAATTAACTACAGCTTTTTCCTGTAGTTAAAAATTTTGCTACCAAAAATTTCATTAAATTGTTGTTAAAGTTTTAAAAATCTGGAAAAAATAAGAAACTTCGAAATATTTTCGATTTTAGCTTCGTCATTTATTACCGTGGAAAAATCAACAATCTGCTCTCTAAATATGAATAAGTGAAATGTCACTGATTAAAATAGCTGGAAATGGGACACTGTCAGTGAAAAGTTACCTCTTCATTCAGTGAAATAAACACTTTTGAGAGTTGGCAGCCTGACAACCAGAGAATAAAAATAAAATATTTCATTAAGAAATTCCTGTTGATACTTTAGTTAAATAGTAACAAGGCCTAACTTTAAAACGAAGAGGTTATGTTTCAAATGATTTACTTTGGCATTACTGAACCAATTAGTGAATAAGTCCGGAATCACTGAATGTTTCACTGATTCATATTTAGAGAGTATGTTCAAAACTGTATTTTACTACTTTAAAAAAAAATTTGGTTATATAATGGGAAATAGCAGAGTTATGGATTTTTATTTACATGAACTTAACAAAAGACGTATTTTTGATCATAAAATCTAATTTTGCACAATTTTTGCTATGATCGTTAAAAGTATTTTTTCACTGTATTGCAGTGTTATTGTTAAATATCCTTTTATAAATATCTTCTACAAAAGCGACTTTGTGCAGCTGCTCTAAGATAATTAACTCAAAGATAATGTTATTTTCATCCTTAAACTGTGCTCTTCACTTCCCTTTTGTGTTGTAATTTACTATGTGCTTTGAGTAAAAGAATTTTTTCATCCGAGTTTTTTAATTTAAAAAGAGAACGCTTCTCGTGTAGAATCCATATTCGATATGAAAGGAGAAACGAGGAAATAAATATCCCGTGGAAATGCGGAAAATTAATCTAAACTTACTCTCGTCTTTCCTTCATTATTTCCCCAAGCTTTCCCTTTTCCTTTCTCGTTCTGCCGCCTCACTCCCCCCCTCTCTCTCTCTCAGTTCCATTACCGTACTTATCTTATTAAAGTACGCGCACGTACACGCAAACTCTTCGATTCTCGATAACGAATTTTCCAGGGGACGCGGAAATGCTTTTCCCGAGTTTTCCTGGGTTTCCTCTAAGAGTCCTAAGAAACCTCCAACTATGTTGGTCCTCAGTCCTCTGCCGACCTCCGTTCCGTCATCCTTCTTCTCTTCCTCTCAAAGACTTTGTCGATGGAAAGGGTTTGGAGAAAGCCAGGAATGGAAAGCCTAACTTTACAGCTTCAATCCTCAACTATGTCCCTCGAAACTGTCTCCACCCTACTTCTTCTCTAATAGTAAGACCGATTATCGTTACCTTATAATGATCTTTTTGCAATGGGCGATTTCAAATTAAGCACGTAATAAAGTAGCAAGAATCAGGATGATATCAAATTTATGCCCAACAAAGTTTACATTGAGTTAATTAGTTTTATGGTTCTAAAGAACATTCCGTAGCTCAGAAATAAGTATTGTATATATATAATTTGGATCATAGTAAAAAAGAGCACACCTTAAACTAAAAATGTACTTCAATTCAGACATGGAGACCACAGGTCAGGGAATACCTGGAAATCAGGGAAATGATAGTCACTTTTCTTTCAATAAATTTACCCATGGTTTAACCACTATTAAATTCAGGTCTATAGGACAACGGAACCAATTACCAAGGGGGACTCTTTTGTCCGAGGCGTGCGAGGTTGAAGATCAAATGAAAGGTCCACGGTCTAAACCTGTTAACTAACATTTTTTTCGAAATTGATTTTTTTTGTATTTTCTGGAACATTTTTCATATGCAGTTAATGGCCCCCAGGCCAAAAGACAAAATTCCTTTTCGTTTTTACAAAATGGATTTTCGAAAATCACATTTTGGTATCTAGAACATAGGTCCGCGGTCTGAAAATGTTAACTGCTTATAACGTCTTATGCTACATCGGTGTTTTTCTCATATTAGCTCAGTTTATTCGTCGAAAAGATGTAGGCATGTGTCGAACGTTTTTTGTGGCTATTTTCACGTCATTTTCGATGTTCTCGTCTACAGATCGCTGTAAAGACGAAGGTGAGCGACGCGTCTCATTTACTAACACTTAGAAAATTTTTACAATAAACTACTTTAAATGTTTGCAAGCACATCTTTGTTCGAATTGCGATTTAAAACATTTTGACATAGAAAACTTGCCCGCAGCTTGAAAAACAACGCAGGCACATGCGAGCCCGCGAAAAACAATAGAAAACCAGCGGTAGAACACTGCATTTAACATGTTTTTGTCCGCTCATCTAGTTTTAGTTTAGAAGGAATCAATAACTGTTTCCTCGACAAATAATTTCCCGCCAGTAATTGGTTCCGTTACCCTACCTATTTCTGAACTTTATTTTAATATTTTAAAATATATTAGGTATTAGAGCATTTTTAAGGATTTCAAGGAATTAAAACAAAATCAATAATTCGAAGGGATTTTGAAGGATTTGAAATATTTTAGTCTTTAAAAAAGTTGTAAAGCATTTTCAAGAGCTTTAAAAATATTAATGGTATTTCTAAAGATTTGGAAGGATTTAACACATTTTAGGGATGTTCAGAGATTTGAAAGAATTTTAAATTTATTATACAAATGTATATTAAAATAGCAGACATTTTTAACATTGCATCAGATTTCTTAGAATGTCATCGAATTTTATGTTTTAATGGGTTTTCACGAATTTCTCCACAAGAAGTGAGGGATTTCGTAGCATTTAAAAGATTTGAAGAGGTTTTTAAATATTTTTTGCAATTGGTTTTAATTAATTTGGGATTCACCTTGAATTCTTATTAATTTATCCTGAATTAAATTTGTTGTTTAATCTCTTAAATTTTTATGAAAGTTTTGTCATGTGTCTTAAATTTCTCTAATTTCACTCTATTTTTACGGAAATCGATGTAATTTTATTGAATTCTTTTGACCTTTACTTGAATTATTTTAAAGTACCATGAATTTATCCTGAATTTGTTCAAATTCATCTGGAATTTTAAGAATTTCCATCGAACCACCTATAAGATAATACATATCCATGTTGCAAAGTTTAAAGCTTAAAAATTCTATGTGCTTGAAAATATGAAATTTTTAATTTTATTTTAAAATATTATTATGATAGTGCGCTAGCTTGAAAAAAATATGAACTTGCTTTCACATGCACTTTTTTCACTAAAGTCAAGTATCATTAAAGAAGAGGTTAACGACTTAGAAGTCCGTATTCAGAGGAACGCATAATCGACTTCCGGTCACGTGATAAGCTACCGTTTGAAAAAGAGTCCAAAAGATTTTTATAGTACAGTTACAACATCCTGTCTTTTAAGAAAAATGTTAGCTTACAAATCTGGTAG
>JAWWLR010000054.1:40973916-40986933 GCA_035041075.1 Acraspis erinacei
ACCCATGCCCCCGGGATTTTGAAATTAACACGTGGTTTTAAATAGAAAATCTCGGTTTTCGAAAAAATAAGTACTTGTTATTAAATTTTTGTAAATTAAAGTTTAGTCAGCTGTTAAGGAATGTTTAAAAAATAATTTGCACCAAATAAGTTTCATAGTATATTCGAATAAATTTTGAATTTTGAAGCAATTATTACAAGTTTAAAACATTTTTGCCCTTAAATCATGAACGGTTATTATTTATCGGGATAAATGATACAGTTGATGAATTTCAAGAACAATATTTCTTATTTCAGATATTTTATAATTATTTAAACAATTTTTAACAAATAAATTTCACCCCTGTAGATCGTAAAAAGTTATTATTTTCTTAAATTAATGACGCAATTAAAAAATGTTGAGTAAGATTTTTTTTAACGATATTTGACAATTATATTAAAAATTTTCATTTGTAGAAACAATTTTTTCACCTGTAAATCTTGGAAATTTAATACTTTCTGGAAACAATCACGCAGTTCATTTTCGCCTTCTCACAGGAAAGGTTTATTTAAAATTATTTTTTGAACTATAATTTTTTCAACTTTTCTTATGATAAGAAGCAAGTGATTTTTATTGTTTAAATAACTGCAAACTGTTATCCCCAAAAAATATTACTCTTTAATATTTATCACCTGTGATATTAATTTGAGAAAATAATATATTTTCACGATTTACTGGATGAAAAAATTGTTTAAACAAATGGAGGGGCAACATTTTCTACCAAAAAACCGAACAAATTTAGAAGTGAAGTTCAAGAAGATGATAAAAAAATGTTAGAACTAACCAACAACAAGTCTCTCCTCCTGCGGTACATCCTTGAATATCCTTTTAAAATCTTCTGATCGTGACTTGTAAGTGGGATAAAGAACGTTGTACCATGAAGATTTTTTTTTACTGCGAGCTGATGCTCTTGCCTGCTTTTTACTGCTATGCGTTGAAAGTTTGTCAGGTTCTGCTGAATCGGACGAACGATTTAGAATTTCCTAAAACGGATACTTTTTTGGTTAACAAGTAGAAGAAAAACAAAAGGGACATGTTCAGAGTGGCCATATTGAACAAAGAAAAAAAATTCCCCGTTTTTTTCCGGTTCGCCAACATTTTTCATGGCCAATGAAATTAAAAAATGCAGACACTAAAGCTAAACATTTTTCTATTTGCAGTAATAAAAACTGACCTGCAAATTAAAACACTCAAAGTGGAATTCTTGAATTATCAACTTTTAAAATTAAAGTTTTCTAATTCAAAAATTTTGTATTCAAATGATCAATAATTTACACTTACAAAGTGGAAGCTACTAACACTTTTCAACTTAAAATTTTTAAATTACATGCAGTTAAACTGACAAATAAGTTTTTTCAACATTCATATCATTTTATGCAATTTTAAGCTGAAAACTTAAAAAATTGAAAGTATTTATTTTTTGTTATAATCTAAACACGTCTTAAATAAATGATTTTGAATCTTGAAGTCATATTGTTTTACATTTTTCAAATTTTATATTATTTTTTCAGATTTTCTAAACATCTTATAAAATGATTCGAATTTTTCCTCAAATTTTGTTTATTCATGCCTAATTAAAAAAAAAATTCCTTAAAATCTTCCACATACATTTTTTACAATTTTGTAAATCTTTTTAAATGTTCTCTTAAAATTAAGGTTACAAACTAAAAAATCGCTTTCAATTTTCCTGGAAGTTTTAAGGAAATTTTTCTTATTCTTTTGAAGCATTTCACAATTCTTAAAGAAAATCTACATTTTTTGTTCTAATTCTGCAAAAATCTATATTTTGAAATTTATAATTTATATTGAAATCTTTATTTTTGAAATTCAATAAAAGTCTTTAATTATGAATACATTATTTTCAAGTGTGTTCAAAATTGAAAATAGTTTATAAAGTTTCAATCGGGCGTAACATTTTTTTAACTAATTAAACTTTCCAATTGAACGAGTTTAATTTTTAACGTTAAAATTTGGAAATTCTTAAATTTTGATCTGATTCCGAATCGTCTTCTAAAATCAATTATTATTCAATTTTTAAACTTTAAAGTACAGTTCAATCTTGAAACTCATGACTTAATTTATATTCACAGTTGATCGACTAAAATTTTTTTATCCAAAATCTTTGATTTCAAACGCTTCTAATTTGTAATTGTTTAAGAAAATGTCCTGAAAATATCGCAATAATTGTTGTTGAAAACCTGATTGGATTTTCATTATTTGAATTTGCTGTATAACTTAAATTTGAAAATTAAATCTACATTTAATTCCTTTTATTAAGAAAAATTATAGGAAACCTTATGTTTCTCAATTTGTGCTTTTTTATAATGTTGCGTGGTTTAATTAAAACTGTTAAATTGTCAAATAAAGTATTCAAAATATGATATATGTTTCATGTTATTGCTTTTTGCCAGAAATTAGTATTTTTATGCGTTTTAACACCAAAAATGGATATTTTTAATTTAAAATTATTATATTTCAAAGCTTACATTATTTTCAACAATTTACGTTTTTCTGGTTTTTTATCATTCTTACCGAAAATTGACATTTTTCGTCGAAACCCATTACAATGTAAAAAGTTTATCACTTTTTAAACAATTTTATGTTATGTTAGCAGCTTATATACAAAAACGGTTATTTTAAAAAAAAAATCCTTATATTTCGTAAAAGATTTACGATTTTTAACCTGAAATTCGTATTTTTAAGCTAAAATAAGTAGATTTAAATTCAATGAAATTAAAAATAATACAACTTACTTTGAAAATAATTAAATTTTAAAGAGGATTGATACATTTTGAATGATTTTGTATTACGTTGGCGTCTTACATAAAAAATTTATATTTTCAATGAAAAATCATTATAATTTGAACAAGATTTAGAATCTTTTAACAACTTTCGATTATGTTAGTATATTTTTTCGGAAACTTATATTTTTAATAATAAACCATTCGTAGGTTATTTTCAGGATAACTTGGCGTTTTACTGCAGAAAATGGGCATTTTTTATTTTTTTTCAAACATTAGATTTAAAAAATATTAAATTGTTTTGTAAAATTGTAGGTTAAGCTCATTGTTTTCGACACAAATTTTAATGAAGGTTTGCAATTTTTTAATAATATTTTAAAAATTTATAATTCTGAACTGTTGAAAAAGTGAAAATGATGAAAATTGAATTTTTAGAAGTTAAATTTTCAATTGTTGAAAACAAAACTGCTGCAAGTTAAAAAGAAGAATTTTCAAGAAAATTTAAAATTCCATTGTCAATTAGAGGGTAACAGTACAGAACTAGGTGAACATGAAACTCGGATTTTTTCAGGAGTGCGAAAAAACATTCTGTAAAGTCGAAATCAGCATTTGAAGATAAGTCCAATTCCAAGATAAAGTGTTGCTGATTTAAGTCCGATAAAATTAGATTAGAAACAGCTCTCCACTTTCGAGGAAAAAATGCATCAACTGAGAATCTCAAAGTGAAAATTGACCACAAATATTACAACTCAATCCTGAGTTTTCTAATGACAGTAAAATAGCTCTGATCTAAAAACGATAACCCATTTCGAGTAAATAGTTATATTTTTGTAATGATTCGACATTGGCAAATAATATTTTGGCAAATGAATAGTTATCCAATGAAGAAATTGTTGCTAAACAAAAAAAACAGTACTTTAAAAGAAGATCTACAATCCTAAAAAAATTCTGGTTACGTTAAGTCAATGTTTTTCATCTAAAGTTACTATTGATCATAAAAAATAATTAGATTTCAAAGAATATTTACAATATTGAAGAACAATAAGGCACGTTAGTGTTTTTAATCTGAAAAAGTATTTTAAACAATAATTAATTGTCTTTAAAAATTAAAATTACAGTTGTCAGCAACCTTATGTTAGTTACTTTTTCATTCAGAAAATTCGCCCGTGGAGTTTTTTTCTTCAAATTTTCAAATCTTCAAAATAAATATTGTTTAAATGTGATGAATTTTACTCTAAGTACAATTTTAAATGTTTTTTCATTTTCTAATTTCAACTTCGAAGAGTCTCGAGTCGCAACTTTGAGATATGTTGTAGGCGAAAAATTGTACTGTTAAACATTTTATTGTATCTTGTGTCTTTTTTTAAATTAAAAATGGCTTGATGTTATTTTTCACGATTAAAACGAAAAATAGGTATCTTATCAAAATATTATCAGCAATAAATTCTAAGACAATTTTTAAACGATAATCTTCAGTAATAAAAATTTGATTGTATTTGCAAGCTCTTTTCCAATAAAATTTTTTCAATTTTGTGAACGATATGTTTTAGGCTTGAACAAAAATTATACATCCTATCGAAAAAGATGATAACAAACAAATTTGTAGATCTTTTCTGGTTCAATAAATTTTGTTTATTACTTTTTTTCGTCGTCTGTGTCGTTTTCCTAAAAACTTAATTTTTATTTTTTAATGTTATTTTCTAAAAATAAAACAAACAATACGCATCCGGTCAAAAATAGATAATAACACATTTATAGATAGAATTGTACAAAAGCTATGTCTGATAATGACCTTTTTATCGAAAAAAGTCATAAAGATAAATTCTACGACTTTTCGAGTACTACGAATAGCCGTACATAAAATTCTCAAATAATAAAAAAAATAGTCTAAAAACTTTGATAATGCTCTAACCTATTGAACTTTAATCCAAAACGGCTGGTTAGGGAAATCGATTTTTCTTTTTGTATCCTTAAAACGTGTACTAAAGCACAATCCACTGTTAATAGCCTTGAGAAAGTTATGCTACAATTATCAAAAATATTGTCCTTTTTACATTTTCAGCGTGATGAGAAGGTATTGTTTTTATGTGAAAACGGACTATCGCGGATTTCTTTAAATATCCACTTTTCAAAACCCTCTGATTCCAAAAAAACTGGTTTTACGATTTTACTGTCTATCTGTCGTTCTTGGCACATAATTTTAGGCAAGAAAAAAAAGATAGAGTTCGTTAACCAGTTATTTTGGATAAAAAATTTAAAAGTTAGAACATGTCAAAAATTGTTGAGACTATTTTTTTCAAGTACGGCTATTCGTAGTACTCGAAGATACGAACAATTTATCTTATATTATTTTTTCGATAAAAAAAACATTGTCAGAGTTATAGCATTAAAAAAAAACTAACGTTTTAAGCCGACCAAGGCACGATATGAAAAAAGCAAAGATAAGAAGAACGTCGTTTTTTAAAAGCCCTACAAGATTATAATAATTTTTGGTTCGCAGTGTCTCGTCATCCCGAAATTCGGGACGACTAGTCGAATATTTTTCATTAGCTGGGCTAGTCGTCCCGAATTTGTGGTCACAGAAACAATGTAAAATCACACCCCTGCCCCTTTTCCAACTCCCTTAATTTTTCGGGAAGACTAGACACAGCCATTATAAATAGGCTAGTCGTCCTGAATTTCGGGATGACTAACTAGCATTTATCTTGATTTCCGGCTAGTCGTCCAGAAATTTGGGATGACTAGGCCAAGATATAAAAAAATGCTATTTATCCCGAAATTCGGGACGACTAGACGCAGCCTTATAAAATTAATACTTTATCATTTTTTATGTTTTGTGGTGCGATACAGTTTTTTAAGCCCTTAGAATTAAACTTATTGTGAAGAGAATGTTTCCATGATATAACGTGTTTATTATTAAAACGATCGAACTATAAGTTTTCGAACAGACATTTTTAAAGCTTTTATTTGGAAAGTTTAAAATTTAGTGGATTTCGATTTTGGCTGTTTTAATTTGCTTTTTAATTCTGATTACTTTAAACGAAAAAATCTTTAGGTTTAATAGTTTTGAACTTTTTAATTTCAATGTCTGGGCAAAATTTTTGCGAACCGTGAAATCACTGGAAATTTTTCCCAACGATAAAAATGGCTACCGTGACTACATGTTCATCTTGAGATTCTTGAGTAACTAATATCTTATACGAGAACTTCATTAGGAGAACTAGGTTGAAAGAAAAACTTCCTAAAGTACGGAAATAATTTACCACGTTCGTGTCAGTATGCCTAAATTTAATTTACTTCGCGTAAAGTGAAGTTACGCTTCTTTCTGGGAGCAAGTGAAACTTTAGCATTACATGCAGACTACGAAAACCAAATTTAGTTGAACTCTAAGTGATGGAACTTTCAGGAAGCTAATTCCTATCTAAAGTTTTAATGGCATTTTATTTTTTATCGAATGTCCTCTACTGAAAAATATAGAATAATATCAATCAAAAGAGCAGGGAAATTATGTGTGATATGATTGATCAGATTTGTGTATCAAGAGATTTTATCGGACTAATTCCAATGGCGCGAACTTTAAACAAGCACTCTCTCTATATCTCTCTTATATTTATAGTGTGTACGCTTTTACAAAGTTGGTTCTCCTCTCTCACTCAAACTGTAATTAGCTGCTAAATTAGATCTGCAACTACTGCGAGGTTGGCAAGTTATGTATAGTTATACATAGTGTTCTCCAGCTCGGTAATAAATAAAAGTGAGATTAAGTCCCGTGTAGGGTGGGGCTTTAATTAAAAAAATAATAATAATTAGATTCCATGTGACCAATAGTATTGTAAAAATTTATGTTCTCAGAAAAAAATACTCGTAAAGTTTTACAATTGCAAAGTCATTTATTAGAACAGAAGTCAGAAACTTTGATGAAGATAAATACACAAAACTAACGAAAATGTCCCCTTTCAAGCCTGTAGTAAAGAATGATTATTTTTAATTAATTAAAAAGTTCAAATACAATAATTACATAATTAATAGTCATAATAAATAATAATAATAATAATTTATCAGTGTGTAATGTTGCATTTTTATGGAAGATGATGCTATCTTTTAACTTTGCTAATAATTAAGTTCCTTATTTATCGCAAATCAATTTTTAATTTCGCGAATTAATTAAAAATCGTGAGAAAGTATGTTCTAAAAAATTCACTACGGGTTTGTTTATTTAAAGCAACAACCCCCTCATTAAATGTGAAGTGCGCTAACAATTAGGCCACCACAGCCCATGAGTGAAAATTTTAGAATTGTATTTCCTGAATCTTAGTGAAAATTCGTATTTTCGTAATTTTATCACATGTTTGTATTTTAAGGCTAGTTCATTATTTTTATGTTATGCTTTATTTTGATTGGTTAAATAATTATTGGTTTATTGTTCTTTATCGCAAATCAAAACCTCACATGTAATGAGAGGATTATTTGTTCAAATCGAGCCCACAGTGAATTTGTTTAGAAATTACTTTCTCACGGGTTTTAATTAATTCGAAAAACATAAAATTGATTTGCGATAAAGTAGGACCCTGCTTATCAGGAAAGCTAATAGACAGAATCATCTGACATACAAATTTAATATCGACGCACTGATACTATGGCTCAATAAATCTATCATAATTTAACCAATCAAAATGAAACATAATTTTTAATTGTTTTTTTAAACATTTTATTTCTACATTAATAAAGCTAAAACGGATAAAACTTGTTACCGTGCAAATTAAAATTTTTTGAATTCTAAACACGTGGAATTTGAACGCTTTACTTTACAATTGTTCACTTTTTATAGTGTTTAGTTCGAGAACTTACTAATTTTATGAAAACCATTTGAAATTTTAAATGGTTCGATTGAAAAACATTTTTATACGCACTGTTAAAAAATCGGATGGAAATTTAATATACCTGTGAGCAAAGTCATTTGCATATACCTTACATTCATTTTAATATACCATCATGTTTAAAAAGGTAATGGTTTCCAAATTCCTATAAATTTATCTTAACCACATAAAACTTCAGTTAAATGTTTCTGAAACGTGAGCAGAAATTTTTAGTAACGATTTTAAATTAGAATTAGCTTTATTTTGAATAAACTAGCCCCTTAAATGGTTTTCAATTAAAATATTGTTTATTTCAAAAGTCTTTTGAATTAAAATGATTGTACAATTGTCCATCTTGAAAGCTAAAAGGCTTTGAATGATGAATATTTTCAACTTTCAGGTTGACCAAAGGCCAGGTTAATTTAAAAAACCGTCAAAGATTATAAATTTGAAATTTTTTATTCCTATTTTTAAATATTCTGCCTTAAAAATATTTCACAAGATTAATATTTTTCTCTGAATATTAATGAAGAAGGAAAATGAAAAATTCGCCAGGGATATTTAGAGAATGTTGAAAATGAAGATTTACGGCCACCCTGTTCTAATATTCTTGATAGAAATTTATTTGCCCTTTATTTCTATTTCTAAATGAACAATATTGTTAAAAACTCAACTGTTTTTGTAGAAAATTATTCAATTTTTGATAAAAATCGAACTGATTTTGTTTTAAAATACACATATTTTTTAGTTCAGATACTTTTTTTTGGGTAGAGATTGTACATTTTAGTTGAAAATTCACCTCGTTGGTTGAAAATTCGTTTTTTGTTATTGAAAAGTAATTTTATTTTTTTATTTATTAACTGAAAATTTTTAATCTTGGGTAAAAGTGGAAATTCTGTTAGAAACTTTTTTTTTGGTTGCAGGTTCATATCTTTGGTTGAAAGTTTTTTTTAGTTTAAAATTTAATTGCTTGTGTAAGTTGAACTTCTCTGTTGAAAATTAATTTTTTTATTTGAAGGTTTAACTCTTTAGTTGAAAATTGAACTATTATCAAAGTTTGTTGATTTTTGTTTTGAAATTAATTTTTAAATGAAAATGTAACTTTTCCATTTTTGTTAAAAATTGAACTTATTCATTACAAATTAACTTTTTTTTAAAGTGGATATCTGCGGTTTAGAAATTCAACTGTTTTATAGAAAATTCGCCTTTTGTCTTGAAAGTTCAACAATTTGGATGAACTTTTTTTCTTTCTTGACGGAAAAATCTTAATTTGTTGGAAATTCGTATTTTTGGAAAATTCATCTTTCGGGATGAAAATTAAACTACTTCGTTGAAAACTCATATTTTAAATTGCGGATTCATCATTTTAATTGAAAATTCATCTCTTTGGTTAAAAATTTGACATGTTGAAACTTCCGTTTGTTTTTTTTGTAGAAAATTAATTTGTTTTACTGAGAATTTAACTTTTCCATTTATGATTGAAAATGTATAATATATTCTTAAAAATTAAACTATTTGTTTCAAAATTCATGTAATCTATTGAAAATTTATATTTCTTGGTAGAAAATAAATCTTTTTGATTGAAAATAAATCTCGTTGGCTTTAAATGGCATTTTCAACATTTTCTGGGATCTTTGTTTTTACTTTAATTATTTGGTTGAAAATGCAACTGTTTCTGGTTGAAGTTTGGTCTATATTGTTTGAAAGTTTGCCCATTTTGTCGAAAATGTAACAATTTGTTTAAATATATTCAACTGTTTTGTTGAAAACAAATTTTGAAAAGTTAAATTAATAAATTAAAGTTTTAAAATTTTAATATAAAATCGTTTTATTCCGTTTATAGTAGATTGTATGTGAAAAATGTAACACGATTAAAATGCTTTTCTTCGAATATTAATGGTCAGGGAAAAGTGAGGAAATTTTGAAAATGAAGTTTTGTGGCTATCCTAATTTTTATTCGTTCAAGTGAAAAATTCTCGTAATTTGTGTCTACTAGAAACCATGTATAGCAGTAAATTTTTCTGAATTTAAACTTTTTGCTCGTAATATATCAGAGTAAAACACAATCTACTGAAATTAATTTCACGTATTTTCAGAAGCTCGATATTGTCACCGAAGAAAAGTTTATGGCCGATAAAAAAAAAGTGGATTCATTTTAACGCCACAGTGCGCCAGTAATCGTGATTTTTCATCTCCCTTGTTTTTATTCTACTCTCGAATACGCGTTTAATATGGACACAGAAGTTGTATACAAAATAAAAAAATAAAACGGTGAATAGCATTAACCGTGACGGTAATAGAGGCCTTGGAGTTTCGCGAAGTCAAATAAGTCGAGTTAAACGAAGCTCTGCTAATGAACGTTGGTCCC
Source organism: Acraspis erinacei (assembly GCA_035041075.1). Lineage (NCBI taxonomy): Eukaryota > Metazoa > Arthropoda > Insecta > Hymenoptera > Cynipidae > Acraspis > Acraspis erinacei. The sequence continues at coordinate 40,983,921 of JAWWLR010000054.1, forward strand.
TCGACGAAGCGCATTACGTCTATTCGTACGTATATTTGTCGCCATTCATAAAATCTCACTTCTGCTTTTTCATCCAGTCAATAGAAAATCGGTTCCAGTTTCCATGAAATACACAATTTTCCACTAATTAAGAAAACCTGTGAGATCATTAGAACACCCTCGGAAGTTATTATTAAAATATTTATAGTGAGCTTTGTTTACGGACACAAAACGTGTTAATGTTACGTACTAAACTGCGATAAAAATCGTTCGTAAATCCCCTATTGTTCATCCCTCGTTTTAATTATACGACATGAGTCCAAAATATGGAGCGCTTTATTTTTATGATATCGATGAAATGAACTTTTATTAAACTGAAAGTAATAATAAAATTAAAATGCCAGGCTTTCCTAGTTAATTTAATATGAATTCATTTATTTTTGGATAAAGCCAATTTTTTATCAAAAATTACGTTTAATATTCGGAATATACTGTTAAGATTAATTTTTAATCACTGCAAACCATGGTGGAAAATTTTTTTAAGACAAACTATGAAGTTTGACTTTCAACGAAAAATAAAGTAAATGTTTTTTTAATTATGGAAATCTTCAAAAATAAAACCCAATCTTAATTTTTGAATTTTTTGCAGAAAATTAGGAATTTATACAAATACTTATGAATAGTTACAACTTATTCTAAATTTTACGAAAACATACGGTAGGAGAAACAATCGATTTTTCATATTTTGTTTTTAGACAATTAAAATTTTCTATAAATTTATAAATTGATACAATTTTTCAACAAAAATATAGGAAAATATACGACCATATAATAAAGATTTTCATAATTATAATAGTTTTCAAAAAAATTATGAATTTCTACAACAAATAATGAAAATGTACTATTTGCAAAATATGTTTGGAGTTTTTTATATTTTGTCTTGAAAAATTACAAATTCTTGCACATAAGAATTATGATTGAATGCGACTCTTTACGACTAAATAGAAAAATACACGACTCCAAAAAAAAGGTTTAGTTTTTCGAAATTTTGAATGTTTTTTTTGTAGAAAATTACGAATTGCTACAAAAAATAAGAAATATTTGCAATTTACAAAAGCTACAGTTGTTCCATTTTATAGTTTTCCCTATATAAAATGACAAATTTATAAATACTTATTAATTTGATTTTATGATAATTATTAATATTATATTAATATTTTGTTTATTTATTTTATTTTATTAATCATAATGTATGAATTTTATATCATCAAAATTTATTTTTTATGTGAATATTAATTAACTAATTCGCAAAATTTAAAACTCGCTGTGAAGTAATAGAATATTTATTAAGATTTTGAAGTAACTATGAATAAGAAAAATCGAGTCTTCTTTCAAAATGTCATGACTTCCATGTTTTCCAGGTCTCGTAGCAACTCCTGTTTATGATTTCTTTGGCGTATAACCTGATTTTTCAATACTTTTTTAGCAGTAGAAAAACTTCAAACTACTAAAAAAAAATTTTTTTATCCTTGTAGATTAAAATTTTGTAAGACAGCATTAAATTGAAGATGACTTATTTGCAGGTACAGAGAATCGGAAAATGTAATGCAGCAGTTTTTAAAAATAATTCTTTTTGTATTGTCTGTTATTTATGGTATTGTATTTTGACCAGTTAAGAGCCTTCGGAAGGGTAGATTTTTTTGAAGCCAGCTGGAAAAAGATAATTTTTGGAAGAATACGCAAATGATTTTTTGGAAAACATACTATCTCAACTTAGAAAAACACAAATATCTCTTAAACTAGAACTGTTCATACGGGCCTCTTTCATTAGCACGTCCACAAAAATCTTTCAAAGTCTTATGAAAAATATAATTTAAAAAATACAAAACCCAGTTTGTAAAGGATCTACTGAGTCTATGTACTTGAAGTTCTGAACGTTCAAATGAACGAATTTTTTTACTGATAACTTTTTAAACTATAAAAAGGGCTAAAATGTTTGTGCACTTATAATGGAAATAATAATGTAAAATTCTTTCGTATTTCTTGTAGATTAAAAATTATTTTTTTAATACAAGGGTTCATTAAATATAAAATATCGTCCAGAGAATGTGAATTAAGATATAGAAAAAACAGAAGATAAACTTTACACAAATATCGGTTAAACTGTCTTTTGTTTTTTCATCACCAGACATGTATTTTGAAAAAAGCGAATTTGTCTGAACAAAACTGTATTCCTCTAAAAAATTGCTTGCAACAAATTTTATTCTTAGTTTTTTCTGTGGATCCTCTAATTATTATATTAATTATTATATTTAAAAAATTGAGATAAACGAAAATATAAAAACTATGGAAATAATAATTTACTAACCAAACACATTATATTGCATATGACTCATCATATATTATACGAATCCTAATTTTCTAGGGTCCTAATATACTACTTTTCCAAATAATTCTAATTTCGATTGTCATAATTTACTGTTTGCGACCCGCCCTAGTGATCGATTTAAAATATTGTTAATTAAGGAAAAATGATAAAAAATGGGATCGACAAAACAATCGAATTCGCCAGGAAGTAAATACACTCCGGAAGCTTTTGCATGCTCGATACTAAATTAAACCCGGCAGTTCCGATAGCCCAGACGTATTAATTACACTTTAAAGCGGGTTAGCGTTAGCGCGGATTTACCGTCTCTATAGATAAGAGCCAATACAGTCGCCAATTGAGATTCACTGCTTTCTCCCTATACGGGTTTAAACTCTTTTTTATAGATATATTCGTCCAAATAATGAAATAATAAAAATATTAAATAAAAAAAAATAGAGGATACATATTACATATAGGATTTTCAGAAGCTTCCGTTTAATTCATGAATCCAGTTACCGAGTGAAAAACGATGTCGGTGCATTCCTGCTGTATCGCGATTGATAGCAATCGGAAATATCCTCGATCAGCCAGAACCAATGAAAGTTATCGGCGGAGAAAGTCATCCACTGAACGTTCATCTTTGTGGGATTTATAAAAAAAAAAATT
>JAWWLR010000054.1:40987033-40997940 GCA_035041075.1 Acraspis erinacei
GGATTTATAAAAAAAAAATTTGGTATTGGGGTGCAGAAAATGTAGGTTAAACCAGATATTATAGAGATTTTATCTATTCGGAGTGACTATATTCTTACAGCTTTTCCGACGAATAGTCCTGGCGGGACGATCCGACTCTCCTTACTTTTTTCAGCCCCGCCAATCAGATTTACTAGATTTTTTGTATTCTTGCTAAAAGTATGTACGAATCCCCGCATACTTATAAGGGAAGAATATATCGAATTTTTTATATTTGCCTACGTAAAAAAATTGCTGGCCCAGACCAGACCGTCTGATTTCCAGTCTTGACTCTGATCAGGCGGTCTGGCCTGGACCTGGCTAAAATTTTAACGTTTTTGTTTGGTTACCCAACCACTTATTTCATGACCAACCACTGACTGGACTTCCTTTACCCTATAAGTGTTTCGAAATATATCAAGTCGGACCCTCTGCAAGACTAGCGCCAGACATGGGCCAGATTAGATACTCCAGAATAGACTGTCTTGATAAAGCCAGGCGTAGGCCATATCTGACACCAGACTGCCATTTAATTTTATAATTAGATGCTAAAATCAATTTTTCAAACAATTAATTATTTCTTACAGCAATGTTCTCTTAGAAAAAAGTTAGAAGGATGCGTTTTTTCTTAATTTTTACACTTGCTTTCAACTTTTCAGTTAGAACCAGGAGATACCTATCGATTAAAACCACAACATTTTAACTATTGCCTATTCAAAAAATCTAGTTATTTTTGCTGACTAACCAGTAGATTTGCGTAATAAAATATACTATTTGGTGGAATACTGTAATATTAATAAAGCTACAAATTAACAAGCGTAAAAAAAATATTTGATTTTCGACACAGGAAGAGTAGCCGAGAATCTCTCTTTTAATTGCCAAAACAAACCACAAGAGATAGTACGTATAATTACGTTGGAACAATGTTTTCTAGTTCACCGGTATTTTCACGAGCTTTAATGAAAGCGAAATCCTTAACTAGAATGGCAACAGCGTCGGTTGACAAGATAATTTCTGTGTCCAAGTCAAACAACTGGTACACAAAATAAACGCTTTTCCAGCAGTTGGCATTGAGTGTGATCTGCTATTGTATTGAAATCTGGGGATTAAGGTATGTGAATTATATTGACAAAATACAGATGACATATTATAAGAGAATTCTGAACTGGCAGAAGTTCTGTCCCAATTATGCGATGATAAATACGACACAAAATTTCTCCATTTTCAATCGAAGTTTTAAGCGGTGTTGTTAATTTTTACATGAAAATAAATAATATGGACGAAAATAGACTTCCCAGAATATGTCTAAATAAATTGTTCGACCTCGCCATCAGGCATCAGAGTTCGATAAAATATGACTGGGTTCTGCAGATTATATAAATGTTTGAGAAGCAAAATATAACCGTAACTGTGGATGACTTCATTTATTTAAAGAATCTGATTTCGAGAAAAGCGGATCTATTGAACATGTATAAAGATAGCATAAAACGAAAATATAATGTAAGGGTACAGGAGCCAAGCAGTTTAAACATTCTTTCTCAATTTGGAGGGCTTAGTGGAAATAATTTAAATTATCTTAAGAAAAATATTCCATCAGCTATGACTAATGTAATGGCATAGTATCGCATTACATTAATTAAATTAATAAATACGATAAAAACAATACAAAATAAAATATTTTTGATACTATTCTCTTTAAACAATGCTAAAAATTGCGGTTTGTTCTGAATTTTTCAACTTTTTGTCCACTTTTAACTTAGTGAGGTAAGAATTAATGCAATTTAACAAAAATAATTGTTTAAACGCAAAATTAATAAAAAAAAAAATAAACATCAGCAAGAATCATTTTTTAAATAGTTTTCCATTTTTTCGGTATGAAGTGTTTGTACTCTTTTGCTAATGTTTTAAAATAATCATTTAAAAAAGAAGTCTCCAAGTAGCTCAATAACTTCCTTCCAGAAGAAAAATTATGCTGGTCTCTGGAAAACGTACCTTTTCTACTCAAACTCTTTTAGGTAGATTTAAACATTCAAATAGAAAAATACGAGTTTGGTGGGCCATATCCCGCATTTTTTTCCAATGAGATGATTCTGCATTATGAATTTATCAATATTGTCGTCTATTTTTAATTTTTAAAGGAATTCGTACAATAATTGAAAAAATATTAATAATACCCCAATGCATTTATTTAGAAAATTGGGATCTAGTAATTAAATGATAACGTACTTCCAGATTATTTTTAGATTAAGAGTAATCCGTCGCGTATTTTTCCGATTTGAAAAAAAACCAAATATAAGTATTTGATTTCTTAAGGATAAAGATATAAGTAGTTTCTTTTTTTCTTCAGAAATAATTCCAAGAAAAGTTAAATACAACTTGATCCATGTAGAAATTTTGAAGAATAATTTTAAATATCTGGTTCTATTTCAGAAAAATATATCTATAAAGAAAAGCAATATAAATAATTCTGTTTGTTAAATTGCATTCATTATTACCTCACCTTAAGTGAAAAGTGCAAAAGAAGCTAAAAGTTTCGGAAAAAGATACAACTGGAATTTAAGTAGGCCTAAAGATTGAGCTTTTTTTTACAAAAAATATTGAATCCCATTGCAATGAAATACGCATTTTTGTTCGCAGGTTTACCTCGAAATGGAGAATCGCTCTTGCAACCATTTGGCTGGTAGCCACGTGTGCCGGTAAGTATCTGCAAATACCGCCACTTCTCTAGCGTTATCCGCTTTCCTAGCGTTATCCTCCTCCCTAGCGTACTCGCTCTGTCTGTCGGAGTTTCTAGCCAATTCGAATAGCTTTGTAACTTTACCAGTCGCTGTTAATATAACACTGTGTGCCGATGCGATGTCGGCAATCCACTCAAGTTGAGAAATTCATGTTCCTTTTAAGCGAATGCATAGATATGTAAAATAGGAACCCCTTTTTGAGAAAATGATTTATGGAGAGCTTCACCTGAATAATCCTTTTCAGAGATATTTCTCCACGCCACACTGTTATGGAAAATTCAAGCTTTACTTAAATTCAATGAAATCGCATTTACTCAAAATTATGAAAATATTTTTCTGAACATTCTGTAAACCTCGTGACGGTTATTTTATACGAAGAGAAGAATGTCGAAAAGAAAGTTTAGCATATCTTGCGAGATTCCCTTTTTATCGTCTTTTCCTCTCGTCAACCTCGATATTGGTTTGTGTAGAACTCCCTTCTTTATTTTTTATTTTATTTTATTTTCACATTTTCGTTTTTTACCATCCTTTCTCCTTCATCTCGAGTCTGAGATTTAAGCGGTGAATCCCCGAAACGAGCTCTTAAACATCCACTGAATGGAAGCTGTGATGGTAGATGCAAGAGGGAAAAGGGGAGGTTTCCTGTAGCTAGAAAGAAAACCTGGAAGGTTCAGTCTGGGGTTTCGTATCTCCAAGGAACTGCAAACGAGAGAGGTTAAAAAAAAGATTGGAAATGGTCGTTTTACTCAGTTCTGGATACTAAACTTAATAATGATAGGGTTTTTTTTTCTTCTTGTGAAAACCTAAAATATCTCGTGGATGAATTATTCTGACTTCTTCCAGAAGTGTGGAGCTTAACCAAATTGTGGAAGTTGGGGTTCAGAGGGAATTAAATTTCAAGAAAATATGACAAATTGAGGGATTATTTGCGGGCGCTTAGCCTTCCAGGAGAAGACTTACGTTGGTCTGTCGAAAACGTACCTTTTCTACTCAAATACTGTTAGGCAGATTTGTAGATTTAAGTAGAAAAATACGAGTTTGTCCAGGCGCCGATATTTTCTGATTTGAGGCAAGTCTATTCGATTGTCATTACTTTTTTAATGAGGTAATTGATTCAGTATTATGATATTATAAAAATTTGTATCTATTTTTAATTTTTAAATGAGTTCATAGTTATTCAGAAAATATTAATAATACACAGATGCATTTGATTTAATAAGAGGGGTCTAATAATTAAGAAGATTTACATTTTAAGCGGTTTTTAATTAAACCTTTCAAAGTTTGAATAAGTTCAAAGAAAGGGACATGCACTTTCACTAATTTTCCACAGGAGAATTAGTAAAAGTTCAAAATTATCAAAATGACGGCAAATTTTTTAAATTATAAAGAGTCGATTTTCTCAGTAAATACATCTTTTAAACATTTTGCCAATGTTTTCCTATATATTTTTCTCATATAAGAAACACATCCTGTACCATTTATACGGGCTAATCCAGGTTGGCCGTAGGTCAGGGAAAATATATAAAAAAGAATTACTTTAGTCACTTTTCTCTCAATAACTTAATCCATGGGTTAACCATTATTGAATTCAGGTCTATTCATGTTTCTGAATTAATATATTTCAATAAGATGAAGGGACTTCAAAAGATTTGAAGGTATTTTTAAAACTTCCAAGTAATTTAAAAGAGCTTTAAAAAGTTTGAAGGGATCTCAAAAGATTTTTAAGGATTTTGAATATTTTAGAGTATTTTAAAAAGATTCCAAACCACTTTCAAAAGGTATAAAAATGTTCCAGGAATTTGAATAATTTTAAGAGATTAAAAAAAATACCGTAGGGTTTTAAATAATTTCCTAGAATTTCGGCAGATATGAAACGGTTTTATAGGACCTATAAGGTTTTGTGACAGTTAAAAATATTCCAAGGGATTTTACAAGATTTCCGAGGATATCAATGATTTTAATGGATTTTAAAATCTTGTAAGGTGTTTTAATCAATTTTCCAAGATTCGAGGAAATATCACACTTCAAAGAAATTATTTGCAAAAAAATTAGGGATTTCGTAGAATTTTAAAGGTTTGAAGAGATTTTTAAATTATGCTATTTATCAACTATACAGTTTTGTTCAATAAATAATATTTTTTAATTTGGAAAATATATTTCTCTTACTCAAAGAAACCTAAAGTACCTAATCCACACATGGATTATTTACCTAATTTAAATCCGTCTTTATCACTTCAAGGAAACGAGTTCATTGAAAGGAGGAAATATTTCTTAGGGCGCGAGAAACATATTTAAAGAAACTAGGTTCTTACCTTTAGAGAAATAATTTCCTTGGCATAATAATGTGTGTGCGTGTGTGTTGGAGAGAAATACTTCTTTTTCTTTAAGAAATATAACAAAAGAAATAATTTCTGTGAGACTTGCCATGACTTTTTTTGCCTCTAAATAATATTTTCTCGACTCCAGTAAATAAATCTTTGGTTCTAAGAAAAGAAACGAATGAAACGCAAAATCTGCTATGTACTAAAATTCCATCATGCAAAGTTTAATTACTTTAAAGTTATAGAAAGGCTTTAGACTTTAGAGTATGAAACAAATTATGGAATCTTCGACTCTGGGGAACTTTATTAATGAAAAGCATTAGCAGAAGTTTCTTCTCTGATGACTCTGCTCTTATAGGAGAAACAGAGCAACTTGCAAATAGGGTTTTTAGTCGCTATAAGCATTCTAAAGATGAAAGCCGATAAACTTCTCTGGGGCCTCTTGGTTCTTCGTCACTTTAGTGGAAGCCATAGATCGATAGTGGAAAGTCTCATCTCTCTTTTCTGAGATGGTGCTGGATGAGATTGAAGTCTCCTCGATGTGCTTCGATTCTTCGAAAACCTATAACCTATATAGGCAAAAGAATTCTTTCCAAAATCAACGTGATATGTTACGCCGACGTGAAGGATATTTCACTAGCAACGAAATCGACTCGCTTCACAGAATATGCATCCGGGATGTACATCGTATGAGGAGGAACTCTTCTGGAAGGAAAGAGACAGAGTGGAAAGAAGAGTTTGAATTGTGAGAGGTTTATCGCCAGAATAACCAGGATTGTTATACCGCAATTTCGGGATATACTTCCGAAAATGACTTTCCTCGAATCGCTTTTAAACTAGATATCAAGGTTTATTTTTCAAACAGATAAAATCACCTCTCCAATTTCTATTCTCTTGAGTTTTAGAGGGGACAAAGTAGATAAGAGAGAAATAAAGATAGCTGTTCGAATGATTGGTTGTTTTATTTGGTGTTAGAAAATCACTCTGTTTGATGCTCGCACTTATATTCATATCTCGAAAGGATATGTGGACTGTATAAAATAATTAAAAAGGATTGGTAATCTGGCTCTAATTGTCGTAATTCGCAACCTTAATCGACCTATTTTAAATATTTATCTGTGCTATATTTTAGGTAAAAGTAGAGACGAGTATATCACAGTTATTGGACTTTTATGATATATTTAACGATGTTTCATAATTGAGTTTTAAACCAATTTAATTGAATGGAGGTAAATTGGTTTAGAGAGGATTAAACTTCTAAATGGAAATGCATTAAAATTGAAAATAGCCATAATAAAGTTTCTCTAATATTATACAAATTTAACCGTAATTTAATTTTGCGATATTCTAATTTAGAAAAGTGTGAAGGAATGAAATACTTAATATAGTTTTCAAATTTAGAACAATCTACAGACATGAAGATGAGCTCTTTTACTTTTGGAAAGACAGTGCATTTAAGTTTCTGAATTTCACAGATTCCCAAATCTTGGCCAAAAAATCCTTTGAATTAAAAAGCTTCCGAGCTGAAAATTATGACAATTTATAAAATTTTATTATGCATTATATACGTTTATTGTTTCAATACTTGTCAGTATTATTTTCTATTTGCTTGTTACATGTAAACTTTATAGCATCGGGTAACAGATGAGATTCAAACGTGATTTTGAATTTGTGTAGATGCAGGAGCCTGCGAACAGTAACCGTAATTAAACTACTCAAGATGCATGAAATTCACTATCATTGTATGATGTATACCTATATTTACGTAACCGCAGACAGTATCTGAACCCATCTCGCGGAAGAGTACTCAATTAATTATTAATGTCACGTCACAAGGATAACGGTGCTCGTTATATGGACACAAGTTTGATGTCATGACAGAAATTACATTCAGTGAAGAGTGAAAATTTGTCATTTTCGTTTAGTCACCTGTACGTTATCCAACTAGAGAAACGTGTGATTATCTGACTCTCACAGATGAACTTTTTTACTATGTTTGGTAGGAAAAACCATGTTGTTTTTTAGAAATTACACTGACAAGACTGATAATAATTGTATTATGCGTTTTGTCTTGATGAAACTTAAAATTGGATCGAATTTTTGAAAATATTTGTATTTTCGAGAATTCACATGAATTCACTGAAATTCATTTGAAGTCACAATGGGTGGTGGTTGTTAAATGAACGGCTTGGAGAATTCCATTGGCCAATTTTTCCGGGGTTTGGAATTCCATAAACCGATATTTAGACAAATAAGTGGTTTTTTACTATCGTCTTTTTATTTGAAATCGGTCAAGTTGTCAACCCCTCGAAAAATTTCAACAAATTCACTAGAAACAGTGGAATCGTTATGAAAGAGCTCTTTCTCCAACGTTTGAAAATATTGTACTGAACCGTTTTTCCTCACGATTTGTCCATGCTCTTTCTCTCATTGTCAGTGACTTCAAAAATATACGATTGAACACGAAATGGTATAGTTTATATCCTCGACAACGATTTCCAAAGGACCATACTCCAGTGACCATGATTTTGATGTGGACTGTGAAGTATTCTTCGGCTACCGCAGACTGCCTGACCACAATCAAGGAAGGAAGAGGACGTTTCCGGTATAGCTTGCTGAATCCCCTGATCGATATAGCGGCTTTTGGCCGGGCATTGTAAAGAGAATGAAACTCCTCAGAGAAGGCGAGAAGTAGAGAACAGACACAAACATGGAGTTTGAAAGAAAAAAAATGACTTGCTTGTCTTTCCTCTCAGCCTGGGGAATTCTTCTAATGGGCAGCTGTGTTTGTGCTAACCACATAAACATATACATATACATGGAAGTATAGATATATGGAACGTTTCAGTGGATTTTCAAGCGTCGCGTCGCGGCGACACGGTCACCAAAGCTGGCGTGTGGAGAGGATGTTGCCTGGGGTTGGGGGTGCAAATTACTTGAGGTTTCCGGCAACTGGCGCTAATTGAATTCCCCGATGAATTGAACTTGCATTGCGCACAGGTTTGGTATATTGGCTCTTTTCGCTAGTGTTTCCGATCCCTGAAAACTCTTATTCTCTCGTATATTGCATAATGCTTATAGTTCTCGTTTTAGTAAACAAAAAAGGTGTGATATGCTTTTACGGAAGAATGATCCAGAATTATTGGGTTTCTGGAAATTGTAGAGTTCACGGATACTAATTAAGACGTGTTCAATAGGGCGGATCGTAAAAATGTTTTCAGAAATCGCAACAGTACCATGCCTAAAAGCAGTTTCTGTCCATTCATTTTCATACCAAGAAAGACCACAATAATATTATCTTGTACAGAGTAGTATTTTGAAGTATGGAAAAAATGTAGATGACTCTGGGCACACCCAAAAATGACAAATAAATTTAAATTAAAAAAAAACATTAAAATTCTTCTGATAATAATCTGAAACCATTTTTGTTTACCCAACCTTGTGCTCATTCACTATTGAAAGGTGGTGGTAGAAGAAATTTCTCTGAAATCTTAGATATTATGGTTGGCGAAAAAGCAAATTAATGGAAACCGAAACAGGTTTTGCATGGAAACGTATTCTATTCTAAAACAAATTATTTTTAAAAATCAGGGGTCCATTACACATAAATTATCGCTTAAAGAGCGTTAATAAAAAAGCTGAAAAAAATTAAGAGACATTTGAGACCTCCAAAAATATTTTGAAAGATTGGTATCCACAAAAATATTCATTCTATAAATATAAGTATTCGTTAAAGCACATTTTGCTAACGCTTAAGTAGAAAACTTTTATCAATCTGCATAAAATTAATTATAATTTTTCATGATTCTAATATACTACTTTGTCATATAGTTCCAATTTTTATTTTCATAATTTTATTTTTTCGACTATCTCGTAATCTCAGATTACGTAAGCCAAATAAATATACAGTTAAGAAGTTAACCATTATTTAAAATCGTGTAAAATGCCTGTAAATCTTTTCAATTCTTTTAAATCCCATGAATTTTGTTGACAGATTTGTAAATCCCTCATACATGTTTTAAACCATGTAAAAATTCATTTAAAATTCTTTGAGATTTCATGAAACCTTTTCAAATCTTTGAAGTAGCTTGAAGTCTTGTAAATTTCATAAAAGTCGCTTATAAGCCTTTAAAACCCGTGCAAATCACTTAAAATCGGTTAAAATCCTTCAAATTCCATTAAATATTTCGAAATATTATGAGACTACATTGCATCTTTGAAATCCCTGTAAAATCCTTTATAATATTCCGAAATCCTTTGAAATTCCTTAAAATCTCTTAAGATCCCTGGAAAATGTCAGAATCTCACTGAAATTCTACTATATAATTTCTTCAAACTCTGTAAATACACTAAAATTTTAGTAATGCCCTAAAATCTTTTGAAATTTCTTGAAATGTCATGAAATCCCTAAAAATCTTTGGAATTTTTTGGAAATCTGAAATAAGGGGGAATGGGGCTTAAATTTCAAAAATTATCCTTATGTAATTAACGTATGTTTCATTAAGGCTGTAGGTGAAGGTTACATAAAATAAACAAATCTTAGTGAAGTAAAGTCTTTGAAATTCTTGTGGAATCTTTCAAATCTTTATTAAAATATCTTAAATCTTTTTAATCTTGAATAATCTTGCTTATATTCAAATTTCGAGATGTTGGATTGATCTGATAATCAAATTTATTACGGCGGCAAATGAAATAGAAGAGCAGTTGGGGTTTGCGGGAAGGAGTGAACTATCGGATGGATAATCTATACGGCTAAAAGGGAACCATGGTGAATGGGAGGGGTTAAGCAGGATGTGGAAGGGGAAGTTTAAGAAAGTTTGATGCTGCAGGGTAGGGTAGGGGATAAAGGGGGAAGAAATGATGAATGTATGAGGGCAACAAGGCTGTCGAAGAGGGGTGGGGTACAATGTTTAGGGAGTATAATAGATTAGAGTCTATGGTACGATAATGGGGGTATTATATGAGAAAAGGGGTAGGATAGGGAGAATTATAAGGTGGAGGGTTGTTGAGGACAGAGCGTATGAAGAAGGGTAGGGATATGTTGAGGGTACGTAAGTTGTAGATAAGAGAAGGGGTATAGGGGTATTGAAGTAGAATGTTTTTTTAGTTAGGAAATAGTATTTGATACAACTTTAAAGGCCTGTTTTTACTTAAACCAATTATAATGATTTAATATTTGATTTTGGCCGTGACTTATTTATAAAGTCGTTTTTTGAACGACCTAATTACAAAGCCTGTTTTTCAGACGAATTACGATAAAGTCTGATTTTTAAAATGAGTTATTACTAAAGCTCTTTGTAAGGGAAAAGGTGAGGAGGAGGTATGATAGGTTTCATTGTTGAGAGGAAGGGGAGTGTAAGATGTATATGGGTATATGAAAAGAGAAAGTTTCTTAAAAAGTTTTATTGAGTGATAAATTAGCAATAAGATTTCTGAAGGATTTTATTTCAAAACTATTCTCACTATTCACTTTAATATATTTTTGGATATAGTGATTGCAGACTTTGAAGGATCATCCTTTTTTTGGCTCACCGTCCCGAAACGGTTCCAGGGTTATTTACACATTAGTGTAAATTTTCAGCGAAGTGCAAAGCGTAGCTGCAGCTATGCAGTTACGTCGAGAGCAGACGCGCGAAACGGCGTTCTGGAAGAAAATTAATGGTTTCAGTAATGAACTCAAGTTTGGGATTAAGCGAAAAAGTAGTATAGAGTTTTTCTCGCGTAAAATTTTCAAAAATGAGGTTCTGCAATTGATGGTGTTAGAATAATGACCACTTACTTATTTAATGCCCTACAGAGAAACAACCAATTTCACTTGTATTAAAGGAAT
>JAWWLR010000054.1:41068651-41081986 GCA_035041075.1 Acraspis erinacei
TTTTTTTACTGATTTCAGTAATTTAATAGGATTTAAAACGATTTTAAATACTTGAGGATAGTGTAAAAGATTCTCAGGCGTTTTCAAGTTCTTAAAAAAGTTCCAAGGGCTTTCAAAAGATACCAAAGGGTTCGAAATATTTTAGGAAATTTTAAAAGATTCCCAGAAATTGTTTATTTATTTCAGTACTTTCAAGGCTTTTAAATACTGAAATATTTTAGGATATTTTAAAAGATTCCAAGGAATTTTCAAGAGATTTAAACAATTTCAAGGGATTTTTATAATTTTAAGAGATTTTAATATTTTAATGAATTTCACAGAATTTTTCACCAAACAGGAGTGATATCGTAGGGTTTCGAAGATTCGAAGAGGTTTTCAAATATTTTTTACAATTCATTTGAAATTCGCCCCATATTCACTTGATTGCTTTTTAAATTCAGGTAGATTTTTTTATGAACTTCATCGAATTTTTCTCATTTCCCTTAAATTCCTCTAAATTCACTCAAAACTTACTGTAATTAAATTTTTTTCAATTCTTCAAATTTTTCTAATTCATTGGAATTCTTTTGAATTTATCTTAAATTTTTCTGTAAGCATTAGTCACTTCTTGTGTTAGAAAGTAGTAGGGTTTCGAAGAATTGAAAAGATTTAAAAATTTTCTTGGAATTCACCCTGAATTCTCTTAAATTTTTTTAAATTTATTTTTAATTTACTTTAATTCTTCTAAACTTACTCAATTCTACCTAATTCAGTGAAGTTTTTTGATTTTTTTAAAGTTTTTATTTAATTGATCCTGAAGTCTATTAACCTCACATTGAATTCTTAGGAATTTCATTCAATCCTTTGAATTCCCTTGAATTTTTCTAAGCTTATTTAAAAGTTACTAAATTCAATTAAGGTTTTTCACATTTTTTAAAACTCGTTTGATTGTTTTATAATTCACCTTGAATTTTTATGAATTTTATTGAATTCTTCTCTTTGATCTTAAATTCCTCTCAATTCAATCCAGTTTTACGGAAATCAATGGCTTTTTTTTGATTTTTTAACATTTTTCCCAATTCATTTGAATTTTTTTGAATGGAAATTGAATTGAAAAAGTAAAAAAAATTGGAAAGCATCTTATCTGTAGGCAAATCAGAATAAACATTAAATAAATATATATTTTGAGGAAATTTTATAGAAACTTCACGATTATATATTTCATATATTCTACAAAGATGTTTTTGTTAAAAAAAAATATTGAAATTATTCTAGCTGTTTTGTTACAACTTCAAAATGAGCCGAAGAACATTAAAAAATGTTTAAGAGAACTTAATCAGTCATAAAAAAGAGGTGTGCGAAAACTTTTGCCAACTCCTGTATGCTTTAAGAATTTAATGAGAATTTATGAGCATTTTGAATTAGGATTTAAAAACCGTATTTTCTATATAATATTAATGATTCACGGTTCCCTACAATATACCAATTTCTAAATTCTTATAGGTATAAAACCAAACATACACTTAGAAGATTAATAATGTTAATGCAAACAAATTTCGCTTCTAAATATATTTAAAACACTTTTGAGTTGTGTTTTTTTAATTTAAAAAAGATACATTTTTAAACACAGAAATTAATTTTTATCTAAAATGATGAATCTTCAATAAAAATGAATTATTAACCAAATAGTTATGGGAATTTTCAAGAAGAATTAAATTTCCACTTAAAACAATTAATTTTCATCTAGAAAACATAATTTTCTACTAAATAATTCAATTTTGGAGAAAGAAAATTGTTTCAACTAAAATGATCAATCATCAACGAAATAAATCCATTCTTAACAGAGTACTTTCACTTCCAACTGAGTAGTTGAATTTTCAACCAAAAAATATGAATTCTCAACGAAAAACGTGTTATTTGATATTACAACAAAAAATTTGGTTAATTTTATGCCGAGAATAGTTTGATTCAAACGAAACAGATTAATTTTTAACCAAATAATTGCGATTTTTAACCATAATAATAATAAAATTAACTTTAACTTTAGCTTTTCGGCCCGTGAACAAGAAATTATATTTAGAATAAAATTCAAATTGAGTAATAATATAATTTTTTATAACATTTTTATTTTTAATAATATAATAATTTTGAAAATGTTTTGTTTTTATATATCATCTTTTATTATTCAATTTGAAGCGCTATAAATTCCTAAGATTTCAAGTAAAAATATTGCATTTTCAACAAAACCGGTGACATTTAACAAGATAGTTGAGTTTTCAACCAAAAAAATGTGTCTTTTCAACCAAATAGTTGGACTTTCTACAAAGATAGTTAAATTTTTAACAAAATGCATGAATTTTCAACCAAATGATTAAGTTTTAATATTGAACAGGCGAATTTAATACCAGTTTTAAAACAAAAAGAGGATATTTCAACAAAAGAGTTAAATTTCCAACAAAAAAAATTAATTTTGAACCAAATATTTTAATATTCTACCTAAATATTAAAATTTTTCTCCCCCCTACAAAAAAACGAATTTGAAACAAAATATTTAAATTTTCAAGAAATGAGATGCATTTTCATCTAAAATTATGAATCTTCAACCAAACAGCTGAATTTTGAACAATGTAATTCAACCTTCTCTCATTTAAGTTAAATTTTCAAACAGAAAAGAATTTAAAAAAAACATTTCTAAAAAAAGAATTGAATTTTCAATCCAAAAATATGATGTCTCAACAACAATATTCGTTTTTTCAAACAAAAGTAGCTCAACCTTCTACAGAAGTTTTTATTACCAAAATATATTATTTTTAAAATCAAATACACTTCTAAAAAAATAAGTTGAATTTTAAATGCAATAATATGATGTCTCAACAAAAATATTCGTTATTTTTCAACTAAAACGTTGAATTTTCATACCAAAAATATTAATTTTCAACAACAAAGTTAATTTTAAACAAAAAATATGAATTTTTAATTTAAAATATAAATTTCGAACCAAATTGAATTAGTTACATTTTCAGTGAAGAAAGTTAATTCTCGGAAGAAAACGAATTTTTAGCAGTATAGTTAAATTTTTACCAATAAAGTTTATTTTTTAACTTAGAAGATACCTTATTTACCAAAAAGACAAATTATTAACAAAACACATGAATTTTCAACTAATTTTTAAATTTTTATCTAAAAAGACCAATTTTCAACCAAAAAGTTGAATTTTTAACTAGAAAAGATAAATTTTCAACAAAAAAGGGAATAGTTCAATCTTCAAGTAAAACTAATTTATTTCCAACCATAAATGAAACGAACTTTCTACAAAATAGTTGCATTTTCAATACAATAATTAACTTTTTAACCAAATAGATGAATATTTAATGAACCTAGATGAATTCAGAAGCCAAAATATGGGATTTTGTGATGGAATTCTGTTATTTCAGATGAAAAATGAGAAAAAGGAGAAATTTCTTGAAAACAAGGAAAAAATAAGAACTCTCTTTTTGAGTGTGTATTCTGAAAGTGATTTTTAAAATTGTTAAGTTATTCTTTAACTGTAAGGTTGCAGAGCTATCTTTCGCTGAAATTCGCAAACTTTTTAAAAATTTACCACCTGAAAACGTACAAAACAATGTTCCCAGATCAGAAAAAACTGTATAAAGAATTAAATTAAAAGTATGCTCATACTAGTATCAAATAGTTTTAACTCATTATTCATTGTTCGATTGACGGTTCTATAAAATTCTGTTTATATTTCGTATTTAAAAATACAATAAATGTACAAATTGTCAAAAGAGGGAAAGATGAGTAAAAAATCACTGCATAAAACCCCAATTTGGCACTGTTCTTACCAATTCATTCCATTAAAATTGTAACTTAGAATTGGTATCCGACAGGTTTGGAGTCGCTGGTATTATTTACCAATTGATTGGCCAAGGCGCTGAGCATTTTGCCGTTGATAAAAAAACTGGCAGCATCACAGTTGCTCCCTGTCCAACACCAGGAACATCACCTTGTCTTGATTACGAGGAGCAGTCCGAGTACTTCCTAAATTACAAAGTAGGTTTCAAGTTTCAAAGAGTTTCCTGATTTGTATCTTCATTCTGAAATCGTGGAATAATTTTAATTTGCTTTTTATTCTTCTAGGCGACTGATGACGATGGCAAAGGTCAGACAACAAGTGTTTCTTTGAGGATTGCCCTCTCTGATGCAAACGACAGTCCTCCGCTTTTTCAACAGGCGAAATATCGAGCAGTTGTCGACGAGGGAGCCGAGAAATTCGAGCCTGAATTGAAAGTTCAGGCACGGGACAAGGACAAGACCTCGAAAATTTCCTATTCTCTCGTTGACGGCAACGAAAAGGGTCTCTTCAACATCGACTCGGACACTGGCGTAATTTCTATCACTAAGAAAGGTTCGGTTGCTGTCACGAATTCCAGTCAGGACTGGATTGCCCTTACAGTTCAGGCTAGCGACGGAGCTTTCACCGACAATGCAACCGTAAACATTACCGTCCGAGATGTTAACAACAACATTCCTGTCTTTCCTCATGATCTTTACACCGCCAACATTCCCGAATTATCCACGGCAGGTATTAAGTTTATCTTTAAGTTACGGGGTGTCTACCGTATCTGGAAAACCTGGGATGACAGGGAATTTATTTTTTGACCGGGAATTTTACAAATTTTTAGAAAAAAATTCCCCTCATATTTGATTTCAACAGTTTTTTTTAAATAATCAGTTGAATTTTTTCCTTTTCAATTATGATATCGTTTATTTTACAGTGTGTGATTCGAAAAATGTTCAATTACAAATTTTCCATTTTGGATTTTATTTTTAAGGTGTTTGTCGTGCAAAAAGTCAGATATCTGAAAAAAATAGTTTTTCTATGATGTTAAGAATCAAAATAATATAACTATGTCATTTCAAATAAAAAAATTATTTTTTATGAAAATTTTTAAAATTCACCAAAAAAAACATTACTTTTAACCATGTTTTTTGCAATTGATTTTTTTCTGACCTTCGCTTCTTTCAAAATTTTGCAAAATGATTGCCTTTTAATAAATGACGGCTAGTTTTTTACGGGAAAACATTCAACATTGTTTTGTTAAGAAAACCTTTTGAAAAAAATTATTATATTTTAAGATTATTTACCTATTTTAAAAACTGGAAACGGTAGAGTTCTGGTGAATGTTTTCCTGGACAAAATAAGCCGTCATTTATTAAAATGCAATAATTTTTCAAAAATTGGTAAGAAGCGGCGATAAGAAAAAATTCATTTGCAAAAAAAAATGGTTAAAATTAATGTTTTTTTTGTTGTGAATTTTAACATTTTTCATTACAAATCATTTTTATTAATGTGAAATGACATAAGTTATAATATTTTGATTTTTAAAATCATAGAAAAATGATTTTTTCCGATATCTGACTTGTGGCCCAACAACTACCTTAAGCGTAAATTTTTCATTTAAAAAACTTGAAAAATTAAAAATTAGTGGCGTTTGAAATCGACAATTTTAAAGAAAAAAAAATGTTTTAGTTGATCAAATGTGAATATAAATTATAATGATTTTTGAAATTGAACTATAAATTAAGGACGACAAGTCAATAATAATTGATTTTACAAGAAGATTGGGAATCAGTTCGAAATTTAAGAATTTTGAGATTTTATGGTTAAAAATGTAATTGTTTCAACTGGAATTTGGAAAGTTTTAATGTAGTTAAACAACTGTAATCGCCCAATTGAAAGTTTATAAACGATTTTCAATTTCCAATAATTTATCAAATTTAAAATATTGTTTCAACCTAAAATTTGACATTTTTAATTATGAAAAATAGCAATTTCTGATTATTTATATATATTTGATTGTTAATGTAAAATCTGTAATTATAACATTTAACGTTACAATTTTAATTGTTCTATTCGAAAAATTTCAATTTACAAGTAAATTTTTTTAATTTTAAGGTATAATCAATATTGAACACCTATAATTCCTAGAAAAAAATCGACTAAGTTGAAGAGATATTTAGAAGATCTGAAAACATTCAAAATTAATTAAAAATTTGAAATGATTTCAAATAATTTAAACGAAGTTTCTACGTATGTCAAAAAAATTCGGCTATTCGAACCTAAATTTTGGTGCAATGGCCGAGGGCATAATTTAAAACAAAATATAGATTTTTGCAAATATCAAACAAAAAATTTAGAAGCTTTTTTAGAATTATAAAAGGCTTCAGAAGAATAGAAGAAATTTCTTAAGATTCCTAGGAAATTTTTTAATGACTTTTTATTTAAAAAAATAATTTTAAGAGAATATTTAAGAAGATTTAAAAAGATTTCCAAAATGTCACAAATATTTTCAATATTTCGGGATTAAAAAAATGTAGGAAGAAATAGAATCATTATAAAAGATGTATAAAAGTTCGAAAAAAATATCGAAAATTTGAACATATAGATGTTTCAATAATTTTAAATAAAATTTTGTAGCTTTCCAATCATTTTTAAACTATTTAAAAAGAAAATAATTTAACTTTATTTTCAAAGTTTTCTGCTTATAACAAAAATTTAATCGTTGAATTGTTAATATTTCTCACTTAAAATCGCTTAAAATGGTTTGCACTCAGTTTTGATTACTATAAAGGCAACAAATGTTTGCTCTGGAGTTGAAAATTTTTTATTTCAGTAACTGTGAGAAAAGCTTCGAACCAGGAAAAAATCAGGAAATGACTGGGAATTTTTTGTATTGGATTAAAACGGCCATCCTGGAATTTTTATTTGTTCAGAATTCATCTTTTTTGGAATGAAAATTTAATTATTTTGTTAGAAGTAAACTCGTTTGTTAAAAATAAATTTTTTGGGGTTGAAGGTTCATAATTTTAATTGAAAATTGATCTCTTCAGTTGAAAACTGAATTGCTTTTTTATTACAGTTGAAACTTTAATTATTTTGTTGAAAATTCGTTTTTATTGTTTAAGATTTATTTTTTAAAATGAAAATGTATATAACTTTTCCAATTCAACCTTCCATAATTTTAGTTTAAAAATACATATCTCTGGTTAAACATTAATTTTTTGACTGAAAATCTTATGATTCAATTTTTGGTTGACAATTTACCTTTATTAGTTGAAAATTCATGTACATATTTTTTTGAAATTCGTTTTCTTTGGTAGAAATTATTCTTCTTGGTTAAAAATTCATCTTTTTGGTTTAAAATTCATATTTTTGTTTAAAATTCATATTTTTTGTTTAAAATTCAAGTATTCCAGTTAAATATTCGCCTTTTTTTATTTGAAAATTCATCACTTTGATTAAAAATTTAATTATTTTGTTGACAATTCGTTTTCTCTTGGTAGAAAATTAAATTTTTAAAAACCATATAAATAACTATTTTAATTAAATATTCCATCATTTTAGTTCAACATTTATTTCTTTGGCTGAACATTAGTTTTTTTTAACTAAAAATTGCACTATTCAATTTTTGTTGGATAATTTATCTTTCTTTTATTTCAAAATTCGAGTATTTTGTTGTAAGTTCGTATTTTTTGATAGAAATTAATTTTCTTCCTAGAAAATTAATGTTTTGGTGAAAAAATCATTTTAGTAAAAAATCATCAGTTTGTTTGATTTTTTTTAACTGTAAATATATATAATACATTTTTGGCTGAAAACCCATCCTTTTCGTTAAAAACTCAAGAATTCTAGTTAACTCTTCATCATTTTATTTAAAAATTGATCTTTTTGGTTAAAAATAAAAGTACTTTGTTGAAAGTTAAAATCATTTGTTAAAAATGCATGTGTTTGGTTTAAAATGGACCTATTGCAGTTGCAGATCCGTCACTTCAATTAAAAATTCATCACTTTGGTTGTAACTTTTTTTTTGCGGAAAATTAATTATTTTAATTGAAAATTTAACTAATCCATCTTTCGTTGAAAACTGATCTTTTTTAGTTCAAAATTCAATGCAGTTAGAATCTAAAAAAATATATTATTTATAATAAACTAGCAAAACTGTATGCATATTATTGGAATTGGAATTGTCACCGAATTTTCTTCCAGTATTTGTCTAGACACTCTGACTTATATTTGTTAACATTTTCTTGCTAGTTATCATTCAAAAAGTAGTAAAAACTTGGACCGAATTTAACACTATTGTATATAAAAGAAATTTTTTGTTTTATCAAAGGGGCGATCGTCGAAGAAATACTGGCTACTGATGCCGATAGGGGCGTGAATGCTGAACTGACTTACAGAATTCAGAAAGGAGCATTCGATGACTTTGCAATTAACGAGACAAGTGGGGTTGTTACCGTGTCTAGAAAACTGGACTACGATGAAAGAAATACTTACCATGTGGAAGTGATTGCATTCGATGGTGGTAAGTCTTTTTTCTTTCAAATTATTCGTTTTAGAAAGCGAGAGATGTAACAAGTTTGCCACAAGTCAGGGAAAACTTCGAAAAGTCAGGGAAAAGTAAGAGATTTAAAAAAAAAATTAGCAAAAGTCAGGGAATTTCTATAAGAAGCACTTTAAGTAACTATCACTTATCTTTAAATAAATTAATCCATGAGTTAGCCACTATTGGATTCAGGTCTATGCCTATTTCTAAATTTGCTTGAGTTATTTTTAAATATTTTAGGGTATTTTTATTGATTCCAAGAAATTTCCAAATTTTCAAGATCTTTCGAAACTTCCAAAGGTTTGCAAAGGATTTGAAATATTTTAATATATCCGTAACAGACTTAAAGGAATTTTCAAGAGCTTTATCAAGTTTTTAATATAGTTTTAATAAAAGTTTCAAGGAATTTCAAAGGCTTATAAATATAATTGGAAGTGTTTTCGAATCAGTTTCAAAATTTTAGGGTATTTTTTAAAGTTCCAAAGAATTAAAAAAAGGTATTTATTGTAATTAAAATTATAGTCTTTAAAAAGATTCAAATGAATGTTTAATATGTTTTAATACTTTGAAGGGATTTCAAGGGATTACAAAATTTCAGGGTATTTTTGAAAATTCCAAGAAATTTTCATGATCTTTCAAAAGTTCCAAAGGATTTCAAAAGATTTGAAATATTTTAAGGAATTTGTAAAAGATTCAAAGGAACTTTCAAGAGCTTAAAAATTTTGTCAATAGTTTAAAAAAGTTTCAAGGAATTTCAAAGGTTTATAAATATAATTTGAAGCGTTTTCGAGTCATTACTTTGAAGGGATTTCAAAGGATTTAAGGATTTCAGGGTATTTTGAAAATTCCAAGAAATTTTCATAAGCTTTCAAAAGTTCCAAAAGATTTCAAAAGATTTGAAATATTGTATTATATTCTTAAAAGATACCAAGAAACTTTCTAGAGCTTTAGACATTTTTCAAGAGTTTACAAAATTTGAAAGGGATGTCAAAAGGTCTTAAATATAATTTTAATGGTTTTTGAATCGTTTTCAAAATTTTAGGGTATATTTTAAAGTTCCGAAGAATTTTCAAAAGCTTTAAAATATGTTAAGTGACTTCAAAAAATTGTAAATATTTTAAGGTAGTAAAAAAAGATTTCAGGGAATTTTTAATATGTTTCAATAGTTTGAAGCGATTTTAATCGGTTTCAAAGAATTCATTAGATTTTAGGGTATTTTTAAGGTATCTAAGGAATTGTCAAGTGTTTTTAAAAAGTTCACGGAATTTCAAAAGATTTCAAAGTGTTTAAAATATTTTAGTGTATTTTAAAAGATTCCAAGAAATTTTCAAGAGCTTTAAAAAATCTCAAGAGACTTGATAATATTTTAAAGAATTAAAAATATTTTAGAATATTTTGAAAGATTCTAAGGGATCCTTTCAGGATTTTAACGAATTTTATCATATTTCCGATGATTACAATGATTTTAAAGGGTTTTTAAGCTCTAAAGGTATTTTAATCATTTTTCCTGAATTACAGTAAATATGGATTCAAAATATTTTATGATATTTAGTAGATTCTACGGAATTTTCAATAGGTTTGAATAATGTTAAGGGATTTAAAGCGATTTCAAAGGATTTGAATAATTTTAGTGTACTTCAAAAGATTCCAAAGAACTTTCAAGAGCTTTAAAAAATCTCACCGTATTTCAAACAATTTAAAATTATTTAGGGGTTTTAAAAATCACAAGAAATGTTCGAAAGCCTTAAAAAAAGGTGAAGCTAATTAAAGCGATTTCGAAGGATTTTAATGATTTTAAAGTATTTTTAAGGATTCGAAGGATTGATCAAGAGCTTTGCATTTTTACGTTTTTTTATATTTTAGCATATTTTAAAAAATTCCACGGACATTTCAAGAGTTTAAACAAATTTCACGGCATTTTAAAAAGAATTTAACATTTTTAAGTGCTACAAAAGTTTAAAGATATTTCAAAAGCTTTCAAAGATTTCAAAGAATTTGAAATACTTTAGGATATTTTATAAGATTCCAATGCCTTTTAAGAGATTAAAAAAATCCCAAGATATTTCTTAGGATTTTAAGGAATTTAAAAAAATGTTCATGTGGTTTTCAAGAACGTCCTAAAATTTCGAAAGATAAGGAACAATTTTATAGAACCTATAAGGCTTTACGGTATTTTAAAAGAATCGAGGAGATTTTATAAGATTGCTGAGGATTTTAATGATTTTAAGGTATTTCTCGTGCCAAAAGTCAGATATCTGAAAAAATAGTTTTTCTGTGATTCTAAGAATCAAAATATTATAACTGGTGTTATTCCAAATAAAAAACATTATTTTTTATGAAAAATGTTAACATTCACAAAAATAACATGAGTTTTAACCATGTTTTTTGTAGTTGAATTTTTTTTACCATCATTTTTACCATTATGAATTTTTGAAAAATTATAGCATTTTAATAAATGATGGCTTATTTTTTCCGATAAAACATTCTCTACCACTCTACTGTTTTCAACTTTAAAAATAACTAAATAATCTTAAAATATAATTATTGGTTTAAAACATTTTTTCTTTAAAAAAATTGTTCTAACGATTTAGAGCGATTGAAGAAGCCATAAAAGCCATAGAAAAGTTAGCTTTCAAAATTGGAAACAGTAAAGTTGTAGAGAATGTTTTGCTGGAAAAAAGTCGTCATTTATTAAAATGCAATCATTTTTCAAAAATCGGTAAGAAGCGATGGTAAAAAAATGGTTAAAATTAATGTTTATTTTTGTGAATTTTAACATTTTTCATAAAAAATAATGTTTTTTATTTGAAATAACATCAGTTATAATATTTTGATTCTTAGAATCATAGAAAAACTATTTTTTCCAGATATCTGACTTTTGGCACGAGAACTAACTTAGGTAAAAAATTCGTTAAGAAAAAGTTGGGAAAACGCTGTTCCGAAACAATTTTATTCTACACAAAATATATTGTACACAAGAATACTGATCATGCTTTTCCTACACAAAAATTTTTCTACACAAAATGTTTCCTACACAGAATTTAATACTGTTATATTGTCTTTACACAAACTTCCTTCTACGCAAAATATTTCCTACACAGAATTTAATACTATTATATTTTTCCTACACAAAATTTTGTCTCCATAGAAAGATTTCCTACACAAAATATTTTCTACACAGAATTAAATAGTAATATTTTATTCTTGTTGCTATATCGTACACGAAAAATATTGGAAATTATATTTTTGTGTACAATGTTTAGAGACTATCTTGATAATACATAATTACTATTTATTTCTGTGTAGAATATACGTATTCTGTGTAGAAAATATTTTGTGTAGGTAAGAATAAAAGTATTAAACAATGTTCAATTCTGTGTAGGAAATATTCTGTGTAGACAAAATTTTGTTTAGCATAAATATAATAGTATTAAATTCTGTGTAGGAAATATTTTGCGTAGAAAAAAGTTTGTGTAAAGACAATATAACAGTATTAGATACTATCTTGAGAATAAAATATTACTATTTAATTCTGTGTAGAAAATATTTTGTGTAGGAAAAAAATAAAAGTATTAAACTATATTAAATTCTGTGTAGGAAATCTTCTATGTAGAAAAAATGTTTTGTAGGAAAAATATAACAGTATTAAATTCTGTGTAGGAAATGTCTTGTGTAGAAAATATTTTGTGTAGGAAAAAATAAAACTATTAAACAATATTAAATTCTGTGTAGGAAATATTCTGTGTAGACAAAATGTTGTGTAGGAAAAATATAACAGCATTAAATTCTGTGTAGGAAATGTTTTGTGTAGAAAAAATTGTGTAGGAATAATTGTGTACGATATAAAAAAAAGGTTCAGTTTTGTGAAAATCTAGACGATATTTTGCTAAAAGCTGAGTAAAAATTAAAAAAATGTATCTTCAAAGAAATAATAAAAAATGCAAGAAAGCTAACGATGCTTAAGAAAAGAAAAAAATTATTACTGCGCTAAAATATTAGGCAAGAGTTAAAAAAATTAAAACGACACATTTTTCATTACATTGTTTAATAATAAAAATTAGAATAAACAGTTTGAACCTAACATGAATTTGTTTTTTAAATAATTTTCACCCAAATAAAAAAATTTGAAAAAATGGTATTCTCTAGTTTTATACTGTCAAGCTTGATTTAAGTAATGGATCAAAAATTAAATTAACTAAAAAATTGTATTATTATTTTTAATAATATTTTTTCTGAATAATGCTAAAAATTGCGGTTTTTTTCTGAAATTTTCAAATTTTGGCCACTTTTTACTTGAAATGAGTTAATGTTTAATGCCTTTTAGCAAAAATAATTGTTTAAACAAATTATTATTGTTGATAGATTTTTTTATTTTTTACCAACTATAATTCAAATAAAACCTTCAAATTTAAGAAAAATCCGCAAGTTTCTAGCATTACTCTAACACAATATAGTCATAAACCATAATAAATTATTTAAATAATTATGATTATTAATTTGCACTAATTATTACTTCACCAAGTGACAAGTGGACAAAAAGTTTAAGAGTTAAAAAAACTACAATTTTTTAACACTCATCTCAGAGAAGACAATTATAAACAATAATAAATTGTTTAGACAATTTTTTTTAAATTGCATGATTTTTTACATTACTAAGTAAAAAGTTGGTAAAAAGTTAGAAATTTCAGAAGAAACCATAACTGTCTAGTATTTTTAAAGAAAAATATAGTTATAAACAATAATAATTTGTTCAAATAATAATTTTTGTTAAGCTGAATGAACTATTAACTTACTCAAAGTGAAAAGTATATAAATAATTGAAAATTGTTCAAAAATCCACAACTTTCTATAGCATTAATAAAATAAAATATTATTAACAATAAAAATAAATTTTTTGAACCATTATTTTTATTAACTTGAATTGATTGTTACCTTACTCTAATCTCAAAGTAGACCAAAAGTAAAGATT
>JAWWLR010000054.1:41096008-41108647 GCA_035041075.1 Acraspis erinacei
GGCAAATACCGAAAAAAGTTTACACTAATTACCCCTATTTTCTGAATTTACGTAAGTTTACTTTTTTCTGATTAAGGTCATGTAATATCTATCAGATTCCTACGTTACAAACATTTGTAAAAATCCAACTTACGTCTACATTAGGGTGCTCAAGAAATGCTTTGCAAATTTTTTTTCACTCTAGAGAACAAGGAAAATTTTTGTAAGGTTCCTGGGCAGAGAAATTCCATGTTTTTTAAAAATTAATATGGGATTTTAAATGGGAAAAATACTTTTTATCGACTTTTCGTAAATTAAATTTTAATCACTTCTTAAGACATACTCTAGAAATAATTTGCAATCCATAAATTTTAAATCCCAATCCCTTTTTACTGTATCCGAAAAATGCCCCAAAAAATTCAAAATAGCAGTTTCATATCAAATACACGATAAAGAATTAATTGTAAATTGGTTAAACAATTTTTATTCTTTTTTCAATTTTTATTTTCCCTGAAAATCATAAAAAGTTAGTATTTTTGGGTTTAATGACACAGTAAGTGTATGTCCTGAACAATATTTTTCGTTTAAGGCATTTTTCTATGTTGGGCTTCATTTTAAATCATGAAAATGTTGTATTTTCTGGAATTAATAACACACTTAATAAATGTTAGGAATATTTTTTATTGAAGACGTTTTGTAATTGTTCAGTCAATTGCCATTTGTTAACATTTTTTCCACCAAATCAGTCACTTAATTCTGACTTTCTATTAGGAAGGTGGAGAAAATCTAGTTTTTTTAATCACTTTTAGAAAAAAATTAACAAATAGACATTTTTTACACAATTACAAAATGTCTTCAACAAAAAAAAATTTCTTCGA
Organism: Acraspis erinacei; assembly: GCA_035041075.1. Taxonomy (NCBI): domain Eukaryota; kingdom Metazoa; phylum Arthropoda; class Insecta; order Hymenoptera; family Cynipidae; genus Acraspis; species Acraspis erinacei. Next base: position 41,096,866 of record JAWWLR010000054.1, read on the forward strand.
ACATTCATCATTTGGTAGGAAAAAAACAGTATAATTTGTTGGGGCCTCAAATATAAGCGTGAAGGAGTTGAAGCGATTCCTTTAATATTTCTTAGGAAGTGACTGAAATTTAATTTATAAAAACACAATTTCACACAATTTCTAAAAAGTCATGCGCATTTGAATTTTGTGCTTTTTTCAAATATTTCATTTTTTTCCCTTCAAACCTCTAATAACTGTTTACGTAAATGAGATATTTATTATTTTATTTTTTATTCTAATAGCGTTGATCATCTTCTGTCAAATGCCACCGGAAAAATTAAATAAAGATTTTCTTAAAAAGGCCCATATTTAAATTTGTTGCCATTTTTTTCAACTTGTACTTTGATAATGAAGATATCTTTTAAGTTTTAAGGTTGCTAAATAACTTGTAGCCAGGAGAAAAATTTCTACACAAAAAATGTCGTCTAAAACATTTATATGAAAATTTGTTCATAGTTTACGAAAAAAAATCAAAAAACTAAATTCTTAGGGGGAAAAAAATCTCACGGTCTTCAAAATGGTTTAGCCAACACGATATTTATAAGATGTATTTCTGGTATTAGTAGAAAAATTTCAAAAACATTTTGAACAATAAAAAAGCTGAGGTTTTCTAGAAAATATTTTTTTTCATGTTTTAAAAATTTCAAGAAAATAATAAACAAGATTTTCTTGAAAACCCCACCGTTTTATTTTCCTGAATACTTTTTTAAAGTTTCTACTAATAGAAGAAAGTAATCTTATCAGCATTATGCGGGCTAAACCATTTTTGAAACCGGAAGATTTTTTTCACTAAAAATTTAATTTTTTAATTAAATATAATATAATAAAAATATAATTCTCCTGGCTATAAAAGTTATTTAGCCAGCAAAGTACAAGTTCAAAACAAAATTGGCAACAAATTTAAAGGTGGGTTTTTTTTTGAGAAAATCGATTTTTAATCTCTTTTAGGTCCAAAGTTATATAGGTTTAAAGGGAAAAAAATGAGTTTTTTTTTAACAAGGCACAAAATTCAAATACGCATAACTTTTTAGACATTTTTCTTTTGCAAATCGGAAAAATACGTATCGCCTAATTTCGTATAAAAAACAACATATTTTGTAAACTAAAATGCAATTTATTTTTTATTTTTCGGAAAACTTTTGGAAATTTTTTCCTATTTCCAGAAATTTAGAAATATACATTGCACATGGCCTTAAAACGAAAATTAGTGGAATGGTAACTTTGTAAGAGGATGAATTTGTAATTTTCTTATTAATTCTGCATGAAAATTGATAAGAAATTGAAAATTGTAATTTTTAATCTGTAATTTATAAGACAATAATAAAGACTTTTATGGCTGTTACATTTGCAGACCGAACGAATTGGATTCCTTGGTATTTGGACACATTTTTACGATTATTACGACACCACTTCCAAATAACAGATTGGCGAGCATTGTCAATGAGTATCCGACGCTTGTCTCATTGTGCAAGCGCATCGAAACTAGGTATTTTGAGCGTAAGGAAGACTAGGCGGAGTTTATCTGCTCGAATTTTCGGTATGTTGAAGTCAGGTATACGAATTGCGAGGCAGATGAATTTCTATGCTATGCGACGAAAAATAAGGAAATTGATACTATCGAACGAGAGAGGTGTTGCCTTCAATAATCTTTTTTAAGGCCATGTAATGCATACCTGATTCCTATTTTACCGACATTTTTCACAACTTAACGTCCGCAGGAATTGAGATACCGAGTTGAAAAATTGAGAAATTATATAAAAGGGCATCTACCCTATCTGGAAAACCTGGAATTGTCAGGGAATTTTCATATGTCTGGAAAATCATGGAAATATCCGGGATTTTTTTTTTTAATTCGGGGAATTTTTTCGAGTGTTGTTAATTTTTTTTTAATTGTGATCTTAATTTGACTGTATTTAACAAATTTGTGGAAAATTCATCTATTTTTTTTGGTTTGAGATTAATTTTTTTAACTGAAAATTTACCATTCTATGATTGGTTGAAAATTGACCGTTATTAGTTGAGAATTCAAATATTTGGTTGAAAATGCATGTATTTTGTTGAAAATGCAGTATCTTGTTTGCAATATCTCTCTTGGCGGAAAAATCTTTCACAGTTAAAAATGCAGCTTATGTTGAAAAATTGTCTTTTCTGGATGCATTCAGCTTTAAAAAAAAATAAAAATCTCTTTAATTTAAATCTCTTTAATTCAAGTGTATTTGGTTGAAAACAGAGCTGTTTTGTTGAAATTTTTTTTTTCTTGGCTGGAAATTAATTCTCCTAATGAAAATGTAACTACTACGTTTTAAACTTCAACTATTTTGTTGAAAATTCGTTTTTTATTTATTTTTTGATTGAAAATTATTTTTTTGACAGAAAAATGTAAATAACTATTCAAATGGAATATTCTAGCATTTTTTGTTGAAAATATATCCCTTTGTTTCCTTGAGACATTAGTTTTTTTAACTGAAAATTTTACGATACAATTTTTGTTGTTGATATTTTATCTTTCTTAGTTGAAAATTCATATGTTTTTATTGTAAATTCGTCTTCATTGTTAGAAATTAATTTTCTTAGTTGAAGATTCATCTTTTTGGTTAAAAATTCAACTATTTTAATTCAAGATGCATAGTTTTAGGTGAAAATTTAACAACTTTTTTATTTAAAATACAAGGATTCCAGTTGAAGATTCCTAATTTTAGTTGAAATTTCGTCGATTTTATTGAAATTTTTTAAAATTATTTTTATTAAATCTGAAAATTTAAAAAAATATTCTATTTGAATATTCCATCATTTACTTGAAAATTTATCTCTTTGGCAGAACACTATTTTTTTAACTGAATATTTTACTATTCAATTTTTGGGGGACGATTTATTTATTTTTTCGTTGAAAATTAAAATATTCCAGTTAAATATATTAATAATTTTATTCGAAAATTGATTTTTTTAAATTCCTCTATTTCATTTGAAGATTCATCGCTTTAGTCAAAAATTCATCACTTTGTTTACAAATTACACTTTTTTAAATAGTTTTTTTTTGTTTAAAAATTATTATTTTTAAACAGAAAATGTAAAAATGTAACTTATTAAATTCTCATAATTTCAGTTGAAAATTAATATTTTTGTTTTAAAATTTAACTATTCCAGTCAAAGATTTATCATTTTAGTTTATGGTTAAAAATGGATCTTTTTTAATTTTAAATTCAAATTTAAATTTTAAATTTACCGTCTTTCAAGGGAGTGATAGTGAATGATCCTCCCAAAGGACTCTTAAATTTAATCTTTTAAACAAAAAGATGTAGTGTTGTTTGTTATTTTTTGTAATTTCGCGTCATTTTTACTGTTCACAATTATAGAATTTTCAATTGCCAACCTATAAAATTGGATAAATGTCAATCTGAAATCTTCAAAATTTAATCATTTTCACTTTTAAATCTTAAAAATTGAACTTTTGCAAAAAAGCATTCATAATTTCAACCTTTTTATTATACACATTAAATATTATAGATATAAGAAAATTAAATAATTTTTGGTTGAAAGTTTATTCTTTGTGGTTGAAAAGTCTACTGTTATATTTATCGTTGAGAATTCATATTTTTTAGTTAACATTTTTATTGCTTGTTTGAAAATTAAATTATTTTGTTGAAAATTCAACAATATTAATAAAAAGTTATCTTTTTGTTAGAAATATCAACTATTATATTTTTTTAATGATAATTGCTCTTTTTTGTTTGAAAGTTCAAATATTTGGTTAAGAGTTGAACTGCTTCGTTAAAAATGCATGCTTAAATTTAAGATTCATCTCTTTGATTCAAATTTTTTATATTTGGTTTAAAATTCATTTTTTTAACTAAAAATTTAATTATTTAATTTTAGTTAAAAATGGATCTTTTTTAGTTGACAATTCATGTATTTTGTTTTTAAAATTTTGTGGGTTGATGTTTCATCTTTTTGGTTAAAAATTGAAATATTTTCTTAACAATTAATGTTTTAAATATAAATTTCAGTATTACATTTTCAGTTCAAAATTGATCTTTTTTAGTTGGAAATTAAACTATCTGGTTGAAAGTCAATATATTTCGTTGAAAAAGTTTTTCTTTTTGATTTAAAAACTAATCTCTTTTGATTTTAAAATTCATCTCTTATGGTAGAAAATTCATCTTATTCATTTTCATGTTTTGGTTTAAAATGCAACTGTTTGGTAGGAAATTGATCTGTTTTGTTGAAAATTTAACTATTTTTTTCTATTTACAGTTAAAATCTTTCTTGGTATAAATATCAACTATTTCATTTTTTTGAGAAGAATTAATCTTTTTCGGTAGAAAATTCAACCGTTTTGTTGAAAATTCGATTTTTTTTTGTGTTGAAAATTCAATTGTTTTGATATAGAAAATTTAACGATTAAATTTGATTAAAAATTATCTTTTTGTTGAAAACTTCACTGTTTTTTAGAAAATTCGTTTTTTTCTACTTAAAAATTCAAAAATTTGGTTGAACAATTAACTATTTTGTTGAAAAGTCGTCTTTTCAGAATTATTATTTTTCTGTTCAAAATTCAACTACTTTTTACAAGTTTAACTATTTTGTTAAAAATTAATTTTCTTGTAAAGATTCATTACTTCAGTTAGAAATCCATCTCCTTAGTTGAAAATTGGGGTTTTCTGGTAGAAGATAAATATTTTTGGTTGAAAATTAATCTATTTTCTTTAAAATGTAATTATTTTACTTGTAGGATTATGGTTTTCAAGCATTTCATTTTAAATTTAATATTAGTACCTGCATTTATTTTGTTCAGAAGAATTTATTCTCCTATTTTCGTAAGAAAAATCTTTTTATTTCCCTTATTTTCAGAATATTTCGGCCTGTGAAGCCTGTTACCTCTATAATGAAGATATTTTTCCTTTCTAAATATAGAATCGATTTATCGTCAAAGAAATATTTGAAATTGGTATAATGAAAAAGAATTCTTAAAAGAATAAACTGAAGCATCAGAAAACAGGAGGAAAGGGGTCAAATTGGGTCAAAATGGTCGATTTTAGGTGTTTCAGAGGATTTTTCAAATTTAGGATGAAAAAAGAGAAGGAGAACAAAGTCTGTTGCTTGTACTTAATATTTTGTAAATATTACTTTTTAGGTACGAGCAGTCGATAATGACGAGGGACTAAATGGAGAAGTTATATATACAATAATAGGAGGGAATACGGACCAATCTTTTGCCTTGAATCCGGAAACTGGAATTTTATACCCAGCAGTTTCTCTTCTCGGTAGAACCGGCACATACAGAATCGAAGTCGAATCGAAAGATGGGGGCGGAAAAGGGCCACATTCTGATAAATGTTACGTCGACATCAGAGTGATATCAGTCAATCAACATAAACCAGAATTTATCTTACCCGAATTGCCAAACGCTACTGTTGAAGTTCCTGAGGTAATTCTTATAAACTTTCCAATTTTGACTCTATTTTTAGTCTATTTTTTCCAGAAAAAAATAAGAAAATAATTTACTGTTTGATTTCAGAACGCGGGAGTGCCGAACTATCTTGTAATGACCGTTAAAGCAACTGATAAGGATCCTGGAGAAAATGGAAAAATAAGTTATCATCTGAAAGTTGGGAATAAGAACGTCCAGGAAACGGAAGAATTTGTAATCAGTCAAGAAACTGGCGAGTTGCGTGCAAAGATAATTCTTGATCGGGAAGTTAAGAACAAATTCGAGGTATTTAGATTTTTATTCAATTCAGGGTGGCTGCATTAAAAAAAAAATTGCGAAAGTCGGGGAATTTATGTAAGAAGCACTTTAAGTAACTGTCGAGAATAATCAGGGCAGCCGTACAGTCACTTTCAGTTTTTTTTCTAAAATCACTTTTTCTTGAATTATTTTTTAAATATTTCAGTTTATATTAAAAGATTTTAAAACCTCCTTAATAGGTTTCAATAATTTGAAGAGATTTCAAACGATTTTTAGGATTTTAGGGCATTTTTTAGAATTGCGAGGAATTTTCAAGAGCTGTAAAATGCTTTAAGGGATTTCAAAAGACTTAAAAATATTTTAAATATTTTAGGCATTAGGGTATTTTAAAAGATTTCAAAGCATTTTTAATAGATAACAATAATTTAAAGGTATTTCTAAGGATTTAAAAAATTTAGTATTTCAAAAGATCTTAAAGGGTTTGAAATTTTAGGGTATTTTGAAAGATTAAAATGGAAAATAAAAAATTAGCGAGGGAAAAAACAGGGAATTTTGAAAATTAAGTTTCCCGGCCACCCTTTAAGTGCATTTTTCTTCGAATTTCTAGACACTATTTAATTAATATATATTTCAGCTTGTTTTAGTAGCAACTGATCATGGAAATCCAACGGCCTACGAAACTTTGCGCTTACTCACAATATTATTAGTTGATACGAACGACAATATCCCTGAATTCGAAGACGATTACACCTTTAATGTGCCTGAGAATAGGCCGAAGGATTATTTCGTGGGAAAAGTTGTGGCAGAGGATAAAGATGAAGGAAGACATGCTAAAGTTTATTATTACGTCGTAGCTGGTGAGAACCAAATTTAATACTTTTGACTTCTTAAACTTCTTCTGTAATTTCCCGGTGTCTACTCACCTGAAAAAACGTGGAAACCTGGATTTGACAGCGAATATTTTTATACCTGGAAAAAGCTGGAAATGTTAGGGAATTTTATTTGAAGAGGGAAATTTGTTGAGCAGACTAAAACACTCTTTAAATTGCAGTATAAAATTAAATAACAATGTTTTTTAATTTATTTAAGTAAATTTTAAAGTACTAGATTATTTATACTGATTTTAAACAAACTTAATCAAATTAAATACCGGAAAAAACGAATTTTCAAGGAAATAGTTTTGCTTTCAACCAAGTATTGGAATTTTAAATAAACTAGTTGAATTTTTAACAGAATAATTCTCTTCTCGACCAAGTAGTTGAATTTTCAACCAAAAAAGAGAAATTACCATAACCATAAAAAACACTTTTTAGTCCAGAATAAAGCAATTTAATTAAATTGTTAAATTTTTAAGCCAAAAAGACGCATATTTTACAAAACTGTTGACTTTTCAACTAAAAAGTTAATTTTCTAACTAAATAGATGAATCTGCAAAGCAAAATACGAATTTTGAAGAAAAGAGTTAAATTTTCATTCTGAAAATATCAATTATCAACTAAAAAGTTAATTTTTCACAAAAAAGTTAGTATGTAACCAAATAGTTGATTATTCCATCAAATTTTTGAAATTTCAAGCTTAAAGGATGCATTTTGTAAAAAGCAGTTGAATTTTCAATCCGAAAATATGAATGTTGAAGAAAAAAGGTTTTTTTGCAACAAAATAGATGAATTTTTTACAAAATAGTTGAATCCTAGACCAAAATAAATTTTATTTTCTATTATTTCAAATTTCTATAATTTTTAACCAAAAAAGCTAAAATCTCTACTAAAAAATATAAATTTTGAAACATAATAGTTACATCTTAAACCAAAACAGATTAATTTTTTTATCAAAGGTTGCATTTTTAAACAAAAAAGATAACATTTTCGTCAACAGAGATTATTTTTTAATCCAAAAAGGCGAAATTTTCAGTCTGAAAATATTAATTTTCAGTCAAATCTTCAACAAAAAGTTAATTTAAAACTCGAAAGTATGAATTTTCATTAAGAAACTTAATTTTAAAGCAAATATTGGGATTTTTAATTAAAAAAGATGACTTTTCTACCAAGAAGTTGAATTTTTAACCCGAAAATATGAATTTGCAATTAAGAAGTTAATTTTCCCCAAAAAAGTTAATATTTAACAAAAAATAGTTGAATTTTCTACCAAATTGTTGAAATTTCAAGTTAAAAGGATTCATTTTCTACAAAGCAGTTGATTTTTCTGTCTGAAAATATGAATTTTCAACAAAAAAGTTATTTTGAAACAAAATAGATAATTATTCTACAAAATAGATTATTTTTCTATCGCATATTCTATCAAAAGCATTCATTTTCAACCAAAAAAGCTGAACTTTCTACAAGAAAATATGGATTTTTAAACCAAAAAGGCGAATTTTACTTCAAAAGAGTTGAGTTTTCAATCTAGCAGTATAAATTTTCAATTATAAAGTTAATTTTCAATAAAAAGATCATTTACAACCCGAAAGTATGAATTTTCAATAAGAAAGTTAAATTTCAACCAAATATTTGTATTTTTAATTTTAAAGAATGACTTTTCTACCAAACAGTTGAATTTTTAACCCGAAAATATGAATTTGCAATTAAGAAGTTAATTTTCCGCAAGAAAGTTAATATTTAACAAAAAACAGTTGAATTTTCTACCAAATTGTTGAAATTTCAAGCTAAAAGTGTTTATTTTTTACAAAGCAGTTGATTTGTCTGTCAGAAAATATGAATTTTCAACAAAAAACTTATTTTGAAATAAAATAGATGATTTTTCTACAAAATATTTTAATGAAAATAGATTACTTTTCTATCGATATTCCATAAAAAAACATTCATTTTCAACCAAAAAAGCTGAACTTTCTACAAGAAAATATGGATTTTTAAACCAAAAAGGCGAATTTTACTACAAAAGAGTTGAATTTTCAATCTGACATTATACATTTTCAATTATAAAGTTAATTTTCAACAAAAAGTTAATTTAAAACCCAAAACCTCTGAACCATTGAATTTTTCCCCAGGATTTCGTAAAATGATTAAACTTGTTCTGTTTCAGGAAATATGGATGGTGCATTTTACATCGACAAATCGGACGGCAGCATCTACACGAACAAATCCTTTGATCGCGAAAAGCGCGATAGCTACGTGCTTTCAGTCCTCGCAGCGAATGATCCAGATCTCTATATTGATCCGCGAGGCTCGAATTATCCAAACAAAAATCCCGAGCATGGCCACACAAACGTGACGATAACTATTCTCGACGAGAACGATAATCCGCCCGTCTTTGAGCGCAGCGATTACTACGCCGGAATTAATTCTATGGCGAACATCAATGAATTCGTGGCGAAAGTTACAGCTTCGGATTTGGATCTGGGGGACAATGGAACACTTCAGTATTATGTACGCAGCGCGAATCTCTACAAATACGGATCGGAGAGACCGAGTGGCTCGATTGTTCCGAGTCCTTTCAACGTCACTCAGGACGGAAAATTGGTCACCAGTGGATATATGGCGGAATATAATCAGGATAGATTTATCGTCGAGGTTGTGGCACAGGAAACTGCTTCCCCTGTACGATTCACCATTGCGAAAGTCCACGTAAGTTTAAATTTGGTCTTGCATTCAATCGAAAGGAGAGAATTTTTTTTACTGGAAATTTCATCAATTTTTCGAAGAAAATTGGTCAAGGCGCTTGCAAAAAAAGAGTTTGGTAGCCTCTACACTTCACCGGGAATTTACTTCTGATGACAGTAAAATTCTAGTTTTCATTATTTTAATAATTTTTTTCAGTTTAGAAAAGTGATTTCTACTTTATCGAGAGTCGCAGATTTTTCAGATTATCTCAGTATACTCTAATTTAATCATAATTTATCAATGCATTTTTTTCATTTATTTAGAAATGTACCTATATAAAAAAAATTTGTACTTTGTACAAAATTCGCCTTTTTTGAAGAAAGTTAATCTTTATGGTTGAAAATTCATTAGTTTGTTTAAAAATGTAATTCCTTCCACTGAAAATTTTAATGTCTATTTTTTGTTGAAAATAAAATTTTTTCTTTAAAAATTCAAGTATTACAGTTAAATATTTATCATGTTAGTTGAAAATTCATATTTTAGTCTGGAAATAAAATTAATTTGTTAAAGATCAATCATTTTTATTAAAAATTAATTTTGTTGGTTGAAAATTTATCTTTTGGGTATAAAATTCAACTATTCTAGTTGAAAATTCATTAGTTTGTTTAAAAATTTAATTCCTTCCACTAAAAATTTTAATTTCCATTTTTTGTTGAAAATTTATATTTTCTTGTTTAAAATTCAACAATTTGAACGAAGATTTGTCTTTTTTAATTGAAAATTCAAACTATTTCTGTCACAATCTGCATATTTTGCGGAAAATCAAATTTTTTGTTTAAAAATTCAAGTATTGCAGTTAAATATATATCATGTTGAAAATTCATATTTTAGTCTGGAAATAAAATGAATTGGTTAAAGATCAATCACTTTTATTAAAAAAAAATTTTTTCGTTTGTAAATTCATCTTTTGGGTATAAAATTCAACTATTATAGTTGACAAAATGAAAATCCATTATTTTAGTTGAAAATTCATTAGTTTATTTAAAAATTTAATTCCTTCCACTCAAAATTTTATTCTCCATTTGTTGTTGAAAATTTATTTGTTCTTGTTCACAATTTAACAATTTGGACGAAGATTTGTCTTTTTTAATTGAAAATTCAAACTATTTCTTTCACAATCTGCATATTTTGTTGAAAATAAAATTTTTTCTTTAAAAATTCAAGTATTACAGTTAAATATTTATCATGTTAGTCGGAAATTAATCATTAGGCTGGAAATAAAATTAATTCGTTGAAGATTAATCATTTTTATTAAAAATTCAATTCTTTGGTTGAAATATGAGCTATTTGATGGAAAATTTCTTTTTCTTTGGATAAAAAGGAATTATTTTGCCGAAAATGTAACTATTTTGTTGAAAATTGGTTTCTTGTGTGGTTGAAAATTATTTTATTTTTTTAACTGAAAATGTATCTATTATTCCAGTTAAATATTCCATAATTTTAGATAAAAATTGATCTCTTTGTTTGAACATTTATTTTTGGACTAAAAATTTAATTATTCAATTTTTGGTTGAAAAATGATCTTTTTTAGTTGAAAATTCATATTTTTTGGTAGAAATTATTCTTCCATTTGAAGATTCATCATTTTAGGGAAAAATTCTTTAGTTTGGTAAAAATTAATTCCTTCAACTGAAAGTTTTAATGTCCATTTTTGGTCGAAATATGATATTGTCTTTTAAAAAAATCAACAATTTGGACGAAAATTTGTCTTTTTAAATTGAAAGTTCAACTATTTCTTTGAAAATCCACATATTTATTTGAAAATCGATTTTTTTGTAGAAAATTATCCTTTTTTTGCAAGTTAATCTTATTGTTTAAAAATTCTTTTTTTCGGTTAAAAATTGAAGTATTGCATTGAAATATTTATCATTTTAGTTGAAAATTCATATTTTAGGCTGGAAATAAAATTACTTGCTTGAAAGTTACACTTTTATTGAAAATTATTATTTATTCAGATAAAAATTCATCTCTTTGTTTGAAAATCTAACTATTTAGTTGAAATCTCATATTTTGTCTTGAAAATCCGTTTTTTTTTATTCAGACTTAATTTCTTTAACTAAAACCTTATTTATACATTCCATTTTTTGTTGGCAATTTATATGTTTTAATAGAAAATTTAAGTATTTGTTTCAAAATTAATTAATTTTTCAATTTGTTGCTCTTTTGTGTTAAAAAATTTGAATGTTAAGAATTACCACCATGAATTGAAATATATGTTTTCGTTGTTTTATTTAAGATAATGCATGCAATATTTCAGATGCAAATTAAAAATTTTCAAATCTATTTATTTATTTTAAGCAAAAAATCAGCTCTTCCATAAAAGATGACTTTTTAACAAAATACTTGAATTTTCAACAAAAAAGTGTAATAGTTGGTATTTCAATCAAAAAAGATGAAATTTCACCCAAAAAATGATTTCTTAACAAAGTGCATCAGCCAAATTTTTCAAACAAAATAT
>JAWWLR010000054.1:41128147-41145636 GCA_035041075.1 Acraspis erinacei
AAACGTTGCTTATTTAATTTCTTTTTCATCTTGTGTGTGGGGGGTTTCAACAATTTTAATTTCTTTTTAAACTAATAAAAATTTTAAAAATTAATAAAATTTAATAAATTATATTTTTCATTCAACTATATCAACTATATCCCATAAATCTTAAAAATAAATCGTACAAATAAAATTCGAAATGCGCAGATTCAGTTTTTGAAAACCGGCAGAAATTGTAATAAAATTTTTAATAGCAACATTTTTTTAAAAGAATGCGAATTTTTTAAACGAGTCAATAATATACATTTATGGAAACGATATACAATTTCAGGGACAAATTCGAGTGCGAAGCACGTGATACGTGATGAGAATGTGTTCGTTAAAGCCGAAGGAGCTTTAACAGAAGAGAATTCACTATACATTATTTTTCTCGTTTAAAAATTCATATATTGTAATGAAAATTCATCTCAATTTAATATTTTTTGGCTAGAAAAACAACTATTTTAGTTGAAAATTAATTTTTTTTACGGATTCAAGTGTTTTATTGAAGTCTTCTTTATTGGTTAAATCAAATGGTTTTTTAATTTTAAATGCAAATATTTTGTTGTTGATTATATCAAGTATTACATTTTTCTTTGAAAATTTCTTGAATGTTAATTTATTTTGGTTTAAGATTCATAATTTTTTTTGAAACTTGTTTCTATTTTTTTGTTAACAATTCCTTTCTTTAAAATAAAAATTCAACGGTTTTGTTGAAATTCAATTGTTTTGTTGAAAGTCCGACTTTCTGACTTAGAAGTTGAACAATTTGATTAAAATTTTATTCATTCTTGACTAACAATTTTTTGTTTGAAAATTAAACGATTTTTGTAGAAAACTCATTTTTTCGTTTGAAAACTAATCATTTTATGCAGAAATTTCAGCTAATTCTTTAAATGCGACTGTTAGGTTAAAAGTTTGGTAGAAAATTCATATTTTTAGTTCTAAAATTAAATAATTTGGTAAGAAATTTAAATATTTGGTTCAAAATACGTCCTTTTGGGTAGAAGATCAATTTTTTGGTTGAAAATAATTCTGTTTTAGTTAATTATTCAAGTATTTTGTTGAAAATTCGTGTTTTTTGGTTAAATTCAACTGCTTATTATTTTTAATTAAAACCATTTTTTGTTGAAATATCAACTACAACATTTTTAATTGAAAAGTCAACTTTTTACTATGAAAACTAAACTCTTTGGCAGAAAGGTAAACTAATTTTTTTAATGTTAACATTTGTTGTTAAAAATTCATAATTTTAATTAAAGTTTGTTTTGCCATTGTTAAATATTAGTCTTTTTAAAATTAAATTTTAATTGACTGGTTCAAATTCAACTGTTTCATTCAAAATTCGTCCTTTTGACTTGAAAATATACACAATTTAATTACAATTTTTCTTTCTTTCATAACTAACAAATTTTTCTTGGGTTAAAGATTCAATTATTTTGTTGAAAATTAACTTCTTATGTTTTTTTGAAATGAATGCCTTTCTGTAGAAATTTCACCTTTTGGTAAAAAATTTAAATATTTGATAAAAAATACATATTTTAGCTTGAATGTCAATTTTTTGGTTAAAAATGTAAATATTTGGTTGAAAATTCATATTCTCGGTTAAAAAATTCAAGTGTGTTTTAGAAAATTTGTCTTTTTGGTCGGAAAATTCAACTAATTGGTACAAAATTAAACTGTAATTTACAAAATCCGTTTTTTTAAATTGAAAAATAATTCTCTTTCAACTTCCATTTTTTGTTAAGAACCGGTTTTTTTTAGTTAAAAATTGTTGGGGAAAAATACATAAACTAAAGTTTGCACAGACATCGCATCCATTCTTCAAAATGCTTAGTTGAAAATGTATGTAATTTGTTTGAAATTCAACTTTTTGAATAAAAATGTATGTAATTTGTTGAAAAATGTACTTTCTCGTACAAAATTAATCTTCTTGGTTTAATATTCAACTATTTTGTTAGAAAAGAAACTGTCTGATTGACAATTAATCTGTTTTCGTTGAGGATTTAACTAATTTGTTACAAATTCTTCCTTTTTGGTTTTATTCAACTGTTTTTTTATGTAAAATAAAAATATTTTCATGGTTAAAATATCAATTAATACATTATTTGTTGAGAATTCATGTTTTTTATTGAACATCAAATACTTGGTTGAAAATTGGAAATTTTGTTAATTCATAAAAAAATAAGATTTTACACCTAACAGAGTCGTCGGAGAATTTTCTATAAACTGAAGTTGAATTTTATTTTATTATTTTGTTCAAAATTCAACAATTGTTTTAAAAAGTCATTCTTTTGGATGAAAATTCATCTATTTTGGTTAAAATTTTATCTATTTTGGTAAAAATTGCATCTTTTTTGTTGTTGAAAATCACAACTTTTTGATTGAAAAGTAATCTGTTTTGCTTGAGGATTCAACTATTTTGTTGAAAATTTGTCATTTTTGGCTTCAAATAAAAATCGAATCTAGTGAAAATATTAACTATTACATTTTTATTGACAATTTATCTTTCTTTGGTTGAAAATTCAACTACTTAGTTGAGAGTCAAGCTACTTTGTAAAAAATTCATTTTTTTAGGTTGATTAATAATTTTAGACGAAGAAACTTTTTTTTAGTTTATAATTCAACTATTTTGTTAAGTATTATGTTTTTAAATTAATTTTTTAACTGAAAATTGAACTATTCAATGATTGGCTGACAATGTATAAAAAATGAAAGTTTAAGAAATGTATTTTAAGTTAAAAAATTATATTTTGTAGGTGAAAATTCAACGGGTTTGTTGAATTTTCGGAACTTTTCACTTAAAATTAAAATCTTTTTTAGTTAAAATATTAACTATTACATTTTTTTATAATATATCTCTTTTGTTTGAAAATTCAACTAGTCAGTTGAAAGTTTCTTCTATTTATTTATTTTATTGATATTAAACTTTGCAAAAAATCCATTTTTTCTGTTTGATGATTAATAATTTTAGTTAGAAAACCTTTTATATTTCAAATTGTATCTATTTGTTGAAAATTATTATTTTTTAAATTAGTTTTAAAACTGAAAAATGAACTTCTCCATGATCGTTTGAAAATGTATGAAAAATTGAAATTTAATATATGTATTTTAAGTTGAAATTTTATATATTTTAGGTAAAAATTCAACTGTTTTTTTTTTAAATTCGTCGTTTTTGGTTAAACTGCATTTTAGTTGAAATATTAACTATTGAATTTTTTTGTTGATAATTCATCGGTTGGGTTCAAAATTTAACTATCCTATATTTCTTTGAAAACTTATCCTTTTTATTGGAAAATTCATATATTTTGTTGAACATTTTTGTTTTCTGATCGAAAATTAGACTTTTGTTTGAAAGATGTAACTATTTTGTTAGAAATTCATTTAATAACAAATTTTTATTCTATTCTGTTCCCTTTTTCTGGAAAGTTTATCTTTTTTTATAGTAAATTAATCTCCTTGGTCGAAAATTGAACTATTATGGTAGAATGAAAATGTTTATTTGACAATCTGTTTTGGTTAAGGATTTAATTATTTTGTTGGAAATTACGTTCTTTTTTATTCAAATTAACTCTTTTTCATGTAAAATGGAAATCTTTTCATGGTTAAAATGTTACCTGATACATTATTTGTTCAGAATTCATCTCTTTTCGTTGAAACTTTAACTGCTAGGTTTAAATTTGAACCATTTTGTTAATTCATAAGAAAAAATAAGATTATACACCCACCCCTCTTAATCATCTAAATTTATTTTTTTTATCATCACTAAAAAAAGTCACGAAAAAAATTAGTCGGCCAAAGTACGTAAGATAGGGGGCTAGGAGGTTCAAAATTTCAGAAAAAAACTATAGTTAGTAAAGAAATAGTGGCATTAGCGGACAATTGTGAGAAAATAGTGTCATTTTTTTTCGAAATAGGTGTCAAAATAGTGTCAATGCTAAAAAAATATATGAAAATTTAAAAAATTTAATCTAAGTCCTAGTATGAAATATGTATACCCGAATTTCTATATCTTCAGATGAACAAAATATTTTTTCTCAATTCTCAGTAAAAGATTTCGTTTGTTTGAAGGTTCGAAACATCAAGCACATGCAAGAAATATATTATTGTCACCTCTTAGTTACGATCTCATTCTCATCGCATTCTGGCACGTATCCATTTTCTGTGAAGAGTACTTCTATATCGCTACTTTGTTGCTCTATATCTTCATATATACTCCAGGATTCTTCCATAAACTTTCGCATTTCTGATAAGTTTTGTTCACTCTTTTCGAGATCTACAATCAAACTTTCCTGCAAAAAAATTCGAATCTTTAATTTTTTAAACAATTTAAAACTGGTTTTTACGATCAGGCTCTAATAAATTATAATTATATTTAGGTAAGTTGTAAACTTTAACAATTATTATTTTTATCGTAGAGATGTATCAAAATGTGCCGAAAAAAACTTCGTGTAGGTTCAACTGAAAATTTATTTCCTAGATTAAATACTCTTATTTTCTGAATGAGCGGGATCAAATAAGACACAAGGCTTCCTTTAAAACATTTCGAATATATAAAAAATGGTAGAATATAGGAATAAAAAATGGAAATAAGGAGTAAATATCTCAATTTTGTAGAGTCAAAAACAAACGTCAGTTCTCCTAACCAAGAAAATAAACTTATTTCACCTATTTTGCTTTGTGGTATTTTTACAAATTTCAAACCTTTAGTTCAGCCACAGATTTTGATAAAGCTTCAGCTGCTGCATTTGCTTTTGCTGCTTCTTGCAAGTCTTCTGTATTTTCTGTATACCTGGTGTAGGACCTGCCAATGTGAATATGAGGTGCGTTCCATATTTCTGTCATTTTATGAATTCCTTCATCCAATTTCTTTCCCTCTAATCTTAGTTTGTCGAAATAATTCATTTCATGAATTATAGTTATTCACTGGTCCACAGTAATTCACTTAAAAACAGTAAATGGAGTACATACAAAAATTGTTTACATCATTTACATCCAACCCCAAACCAAACTGTCGAAAAACTTTTAAACTTAACGAACGGCGCATGATCCAACGTAGGAAAATCCGCCATCTTTGCTAAACGCACATGCGCGATTTCAGAGGCGCGCTTTTTCAAAATTCAGATGTGGTGCTTTTGGTATCGATTTTTGCTTTTAAACTTACAGATTATATCCGGGAAAAGGGAATCGAATCATTTTTTGCT
This sequence comes from Acraspis erinacei, assembly GCA_035041075.1. Taxonomy (NCBI): domain Eukaryota; kingdom Metazoa; phylum Arthropoda; class Insecta; order Hymenoptera; family Cynipidae; genus Acraspis; species Acraspis erinacei. The sequence goes on from JAWWLR010000054.1 coordinate 41,133,373, forward strand.
TTAAGTATGTTTCTTAATTCTGAAAAATGTTTTTTTCAGGTATTAAATTTGACATGTATAAAAATAAGCTTTTAAAATCTTTTTTATTTGCAAATGTTATTATTTTATTAAAAACTGAATTATATTCTTGAAAATATAACAATTTAAAAAAATCATACCTCTTGGCCGAAAATTCAATTGTTTTGTTGAAAATTCGTTTTCTTGGCTAGATAAATAAAAAATTTTATTGAAATTTTGTTTCTTTCTTAACTAACGATTTCTTTTTTAATATAAAATTCGACTATTTTTTGGAAAATTCATCTTTTTGGTTTAAAAGTTAATCTCTTTTTGTAAAAATTTAATCTTTTTTTGGTTAAAAATACAAGCCTGTCTATAGTTGAAAATTCATCTGTTTCTAACAGCAAAAATTTGATTAATATTTTTAATTAATATATTTTTTGTTGAAATATCTACTATGACATTTTGCGTTGAAAATTAATCTTTTAAGATTGAACTCCTTGGTTAAAAGTTGAACTATTATCTTAAAAACTCTTTTTTTTGGTTGAAGATTCATAAGTTTTGTCGACATTTTTTTTAAATTGGTTTTTTAACTGAAAGTTTAAGGATGAAAACTTACGGTTTAACATTCAACAAAATTAAAAAATTAAACCGTTTCGTTGAAAATTGTTTTATTTTATTGCAAAATACTTATCTCTGATAATTTAACTATTTTTTTGTTCAAAAATTGATGTTTTTCAGTTTAAAAATTCAAATATTTATTAAAAGTTTTTCGAAATCAGAACAAAATTACAAAATTAAACCGTTTTGTTGAAAATTGTTTTATTTTATTGCAAAATAATTCTCTCTGATAATTTAACTACACCATTTGTTTGTTGAAAAATTGATGTTTTTCAGTTTAAAAATTTTTCGAAATCAAAACAAAATTACAAAATTAAACCGTTTTGTGGAAAATTGTTTTATTTTATTGCAAAATAATTCTCTTTGATAATTTAACTATACCATTTTTTTGTTAAAAAATTGATGGTTTTCAGTTTAAAAATTCTAATATTTATTTAAAGTTTTTCGAAACCAAAAAAATATAAACTCTAAAATTAATCAAATAAAATTTGGACTAAAATCATATTCATTCTTCAAAATATTTAGTTGGAAAGTTATGTAATTTGTTAAAAAATTAAACTATTTAGTTAGAAATTAATGTACTTTGTTGAAGATTCGTATTTTCTGGTAGAAAATGCAATTTATTTGTTGAAAATTAAACTATTTGGTCGACAATTAATTTTGTTGTTGTAAAAAATCCAACTGTGTGGTTAAAAAATATAATTGTTTTAGTTAATGATTCAAGTATTTTCGGTTAAAATCAACTTTTTTTGTTTCAAAATAATATCTTTTTTGGTTAAGATATCAACTATAACCTTTTTGTTGAAAATTAACGTTACCAGATTGAAAACTAGTTTTATTTTTATTGAAAATGAATTTTTCAACCGAAATTGTAATTATTCGACTTTTGGTCAGAAATTTATCTTTTTGAGTTGAAAATTCATGTATTTCCTAAGAAATCGTCCTTTTATAGAAAATTAATGCTCTTGGTTTGAAATTTAACTATTTTGTGGTCATATTGAACTGTTTTTTTTAAATAAAAATATTTTTTAGTTAAAATATCAGCTATGATATTTTTCGATGAAAATTGTTATTTTTATGTCGAAAACTCGACTATTTTGTACAGAATTCACCTGTTTGTCACGAAAAAGGCCCATTAAATTATTTTTTTCGTAAGGTTTTTAACATAATAAAAGAAAAATAGCAATAAATGATTTAAATCGTAATTTTTATTCTCTATACAAATAATGGTACAAATAAACTAAGAATCTTGCTTTTGGTCTAATAGCAATTCGCCTTTTGCTTTCAATTTCCTGTCGATAATTCTTTGCTGTTCCGCTTGTTTTTCTTTGATTAATCGGTCATATCTTTCAACGGCATAATCCACTTCTCCCACCAATTTTACAATTTTCGCCTGAAAAAAATTGGTTATTAACATGTATGCAATAGACTAATGCTATTAGTAGAAAATACAGCAATATCAGAATTAAATATTTTAAATGCTTACTGCATATTCTCGATTTTTCACAATTTTCCTTTTTTGATTAACTCCATAGGGTGTTGGTCTTCCGTCTTTAAAAGAATAATCTGGTAAATTCGTGAGAGGCCCGAAAGCATTTGGATTTTCAGTCAAACCTTTCCTGTAAAAATGAATTTAACTTTCTGAGAATATTAAATTAATAAATTTACACAAACACAAAGTTTCATCAATAATCTCAAACGACTAAACTTAAAATTTTGAAATTATTAATACTTATAATAACTCAATTACAAAATTATGTTGTAATATAAAGCCACGAGAAAAACAAACATGTTTAAATATTTAAACTCAAAATAATACCAGGGTTGCTACAAAATCCCAATTTCAAAATTCTCTGAATTTTCCCCTGCCCAATTTTTTGCTTTCCGCGACCGTTCAAAAATTTTCTTTTCTGTCTAAAAACAATTCTATGTACCGAAACTTTAAGTAAAGTTACCAGGAAAATTATAACAATTATTGCAAAGTTTCTGGAAAATTATCGTAATTATTGTGAATTCATTATAATTCATATGAAGCAACAACATACTAATATTTGGAAAATAATTAATTTAATTAATTAATTAATTTTTTTCGACAAATCGGTAAAATATGTATAATCTTATCCCCTTTGAAAAACAACATATTTGAGTGACAAATAATTCTGCGGCTTGAGCATACATTATCTGCGCGATTTGAAATGAATTCAGTCAACACCGTTGATTCAACGTATTCTGGAAATTCCGAGTCATAATATAATCAATGATCAATTGCAATAAATATATTTTTGTAACGCATTGTTGAAATAAAAATTTTTCGTGCGACAAAAAAGAGGTGAGGCCTCGACTACATCACTGCTTTTGGTCACATAACGAGTCATCTACAAATTACGTAAGACATCAATATAATACATTAAGTCTCAACCAATTATTTGAGTTATAAACTTAAAAAGATCAATTTTGAACAAAAAATGGAAGAATTAAATTTTCAGTTAAAACAGTTAATTTTCAAAAAAAAAGTTTTCAACAAAATAGTTCAATTTTTAACCAAACTAAAGAATCTTTGATAAAAAAGGGACTTCTCAACAATAAGTGTAATAGTTGTTATTTACAACAACAAATATTTTGAGTTTTAATTAAAAAAAAAGAAAGAACAGTTGAATTATTACCAAGCAATATAAATTTTCAACAAAATAAAGGTATTTTCCAATGAAAAATAAATATTTAGAAGCAAAAATGGAATCGATATATTTTGAGTTTATAAATTGTCAAATAAAAAGGGCGAATTTACAACATGGTTAAACCTTCAACGATGAAAAAAATTATGAATATTTAATTTAGAAATACGTTTAAAACAATAATTGAATATTGAACCAAAAAGATGAATTTTCTACAAAAAAATACCAATTTTCAACAAGATACATGAACTTTCAACTTAAAAATATAAATTTTCAAACAAAAATAGAATTTACTTATATTTTTAGTCTGAAAAATAAATTTTCAAAAAAAATAATATTGAGCTAAAGAAATTGATTTATAACCAAAAAGAGAATAGTTAAGTTTTTAGTAAAAAAAGTCATTTACAACTAAATAAAATAATGTTTCAACCAAGCAGATGAGTTTTCAATCAAGAAGATTAATTTGCTATCAAAAAAGAAAAATTGACGACAGAATACATGAATTTTCAAATAAAAAAGATAAATATTTAAACAAATATCAGATAGTTAAATTTCCAGTTAGAAAAATAAATTTTCAACGACAAAAAAATAAATTTTCAACAGAAAAAAATCAACTAATATGCTTAATCAACAAAAAAAAAAAATGTTTTCGAAGTATACAGTTCTATTTTCAGCCAAAATGTTTTTAGTTAATACTTCAAATAAAATAGAATTTAATTTCAAATAAAAAATTAGAGTTTAACCGAAAACGGCGAATTTTCAAGAAAATAGTTGAATTTTCACCTAATTTCTTAAATTTTCATTTTTTATACATTTTTAACCCACCATGGAATAGTTCAATTTTCAGATAAAGAAATTAATTTTTAAAAAATGTCAACAAACTAGTTAACTTTGTAACTAAGAAAATAGATTTTTCAACTTAAATTATTAATCAGTCAAGAAAAGATGAATTTTTTACAAAGTAGAATATAAATAAATAAAAAATTTAAATAAACTTTCCACCATTTGGATTTTCAACAAAAAAAAAAGATTAATTAGAAGAAAAAGATGTAATAGTTAATATTTTAGATAAAGATTTTAATTTTAAGTAAAAAATTACGACGTTTCAACCAAACAGTGGAATTTCCACGTGAAAGAGATCATTTTTAAACTTAAAATACATTGCTTACATTTTCCTTTTTCATACAATTTCAACTGACCATGGAATAGTTCAATTTAAAATTTAAAAAAGTTAGATTTTGAACTAAAACTATTAATCAACCAAAAAACATGAAATTTTTTACAAAGTAGTTCCACTTTCAACTAAGTAGTTGCATTTTCAACAATATACCATGCCATTTAGTTAAATTTAAATGCAGTTTAACGAAAGCCGTAAATAGTGAATTTTCATAGAAAAAGTTTACTTACTGAAATCTCCAATATTGATCAATAGATACCGAAGAAGAGGTTTTAAATCCATGTACTATGACCCTGAATTCTGTAGAAAAAAAAACTTTCTAAACTAAAATATTTAGACGCCACTTTTTAATTTTCGACAAAACATCAATAAAGGGTGGATGAAAAATTGTAAATGTTATCAAAATAAAGTGGGTTTGTACATTTCTTAACTAAAAGTATACAAACTAACCTGGCCGGGCAAAAAACAGGATATTTTTACAAAGTGCCATTTTCGACCAGAAAAGTATTTTAAAACCTAGTTGATGAATTATTGAGTACACTTCTAGTTCTGGATTAAATGAGTATTCATTTTAGATTGTAAGCACCTCAGTTATAAAAAATGACAATTTTAGGTAGCAGACTTGAAATTACATTAGTTGCAATTTTTTAAGGTTAGGTTACTTTGGTTCAATAAACTGATCAAACCAACCGCACCAAGCTCCAAGCGCAGGTTGAGCACGTTCCAAAAAAACAAGGTAAGATTTTACTTATTTCTATCTAAATTTATTATATACACCAGTTTGGGAGATCTTACTGTTAAAGTTTATAATTAATTATATAATTTTCAATGCTACTTATTAAATTTTAATTCTAATAATTAAAAAAAAATGTATGGTCGATGCTCCAAAAACGAAAACCAAGTATCAAAAATTCTTAATTCTACATTCCTAAATGATTTGATCAATTTGATAACAAATTAAATTTCATTTTGTGTCTCATTATAATGAATATCTGAAAGCTTAATTTTGACACATGCAGACTCTTGAAAATAAATAATTCGAATAATTCCCGGTAAGTGTGAAAGCAATCTTATCGTCAACCAATCAAAAGTTCTGCCGACAACGTAGTAAATTGCAGTATTGTAATGGTATTGTAGATCTGGCAGTGCAGTATAGTAATAAACTTGAAATGTGCTGTATGACTACACATGTAAACTGTTCGAACTGTTCGCAGTAGTAGTGTCAATGGTGTCAATCGCAATAATCAAAGAGTGTCGGAGATCGGAGTTCCTCGTAAAAACCTTTTCGCAAAACTACTCCGTGTTATAAAAGAAGGCGATATTTATGTGAAAAAGAATAGGGAAGCCATGGTCTCGGTGATGCAGCCGTTTATGGTAAGTTTCTATAATGCCTTGCCATAAGCTTGAAAATCTTAACCGGTCTAGCACCATCGACATATATACAAGACCGTCCTTATTTTCGAAAAATTAAGAGACACTCGTCAATTCTCCTATTACTTTTTGCAGGACGTGGAAAGTTCAAGAAGCTACATCGATGAACTCTACTCCCTGGATCCACAAAAGTGTCTAGACGCCCTTGTGTAAGTTCCTTAGTAAACATAACCTCCAAATATTTTTGAAACCGCTCAGAATTTTTCCTCAAATTCATGCACGTTCATTACTCTTTCTATTGATCTTTTGATTTTCTTCACCTGTTCTTATTGGACACAAAAATATCGAGAGTTGTAGTTTCTTAGATCTACATGTTCTATTTTAGATTTTAGTTTACCAGTTATTTATAGAGTTTGTGTAATTTGTTGTTGAAAGACTATGTATATAGTTAAATTAATCAATTAAAAATGTATTAACATTATTATTATTATGAATTTTGTCCACTCTCATTATCGTATATGTAGAGCTTGCGTCTAATGGCTAGCTTGGAAACTTAAATTTAATTAAACTTTTTTTGAAATAATAAAGCTTCTTGGATGTAGTAGTTATACGACAGGTGAGAGAAACCTTGGAAATCAGAGAAAAGTTAGGAGTTTAGAAAAAAATTGGAAAAACTCAGGGAATTTCTGTTATTCACTTTTTTTTTCTGAAATAACTTTTTACTCTTTTTTTTAAGATGTCACTATAGTCATTTTAAAAATGAAAATATCACTAAACCATTTTTTTTCAATGAATTAATTCATGAGTTAACCACTATTGAGTTCAAATCTATAGATATATTTCTGAATTTTCTTCAATTCTTTTGAATTATTTTAGGGCATTTTTAAAGATTCCAAGAAATGCTAAAAATAGATTTCAATAATTTGAAATTATCCCAAAGGATTTCTAAAGTTTTCGTGTATTTTTAAAAATACCAAGGAATTTCAGGACATTTTAAAATTTTCAAGGGATTTCAAAATATTTTAAGGAATTTGTAATCGATTTCGATAATTTAAAGGCATTAAAAGTCTATTTTACAGACATTAGAGCATTTAAAAAAAATCTAAGGAATTTTCTAACATTTCAAAGGATTTCAAAGTATTAAAAATATCCTTGCGTGTTTTAAATATGTTTCAAATAATTTAAAGTGATTTCAAAGGACTTCAAAGATTTTAGGGTATTTTAAAAAATTGCAAGGGATTTCAAAATATTTTAAGGTATTTAAAAAAATTCCAACGATTTTTAAATACATTTGAATAACTTAAAGTTATTACAGTCTATTTTACAAACTTTAGAGCATTTAAAAAAAATGTAAGGCATTTTCTAACAAAATTTCAAAGGACTTCAAACTATAAAAAATATCCTTGGGTGCTTTAAATAGATTTCAAACCATTTGAAGTGATTTCAAAGGATTTCAAAGATTCTAGGGTATTCAACAAAATTCCAAGGAATATTCAAGATCTTTGAAAAATTCCAAGGGATTTCAAAATATTTTAAGATGTTTTAAAAAATGCCAAGGATTTTTAAATAGATTTTAATCTTTTAAAGGCAGTACAGTATATTTTACAGACTTTAGAGCATTTAAAACAAATCTAAGGCATTTTCTAACAAAATTTCAAAGGATTTCAAAGTATAAAAAATATCCTTGGGTGCTTTAAATAGATTTCAAATCATTTAAAGTGATTTGAAACGATTTCAAAGATTTTAGGGTATTTTAAAAAATTGCAAGGGATTTCAAAATATTTTAAGGTATTTAAAAAAATTCCAATGATTTTTAAATACATTTGAATAACTTAAAGTTATTACAGTCTATTTTACAGACTTTAGAGCATTTAAAAAATGTAAGGCTTTTTCTAACAAAATTTCAAAGGACTTCAAATTATAAAAAATATCCTTGGGTGTTTTTAATATATTTCAAATTATTTGAAGTGATTTTAAAGGATTTCAAAGATTTTAGAGTATTTAAAAAAATTCCAAAGTGTTTTCAAGATCTTTGCAAAATGCCAATGAATTTCAAAATATTTTAAGGTATTTTAAAAAATGCCAAGGATTTTTAGATAGATTTTAATAATATAAATGTATTACAGTCTATTTTACAGACTTTAGAGTATTTAAAAAAAATCCAAGGAATTTTTTAACAAAATTTCAAAGGATTTCAAAGTATAAAAAATATCCTTGGGTGTTTTTATTAGATTTCAAATAATTTGAAGTGATTTAAAGGATTTCAAAGATTTTAGAGTATTTAAAAAAACCCAAAGAATTTTTAATAGATTTTAATAATTTAAAGTTATTGTAGTCTCTTTTACAGACTTTAGAGTATTTAAAAAAATCCAAGGAATTTTCTAACAAAATTTCAAAGGATTTCAAAGTATAAAAAATATCCTTGGATGTTTTAAATAGATTTCAAAGAATTTGAAGTTATTCTAAAGGTTTTGACAGATTTAAGGGAATTTTTAAAAATTCCAATGAATTTGTATGTAGTTTAAAAAGTTTCAGGGGATTTTAAATATTTTCTGGTATTTTAAAATACTCCAAGGAATTTTTGGAAGATTAAAAAAAATAAATAAATTTCCATATAAGATTTAAGAATATTTTAAAGATACCAAGGGATTTGATCGATTTTGACTGATTTTAACAGCTGTTAAGGTTCTCTAATCAATTTTTCAGGATTTCAGTAAATATACGATTTTGTGTAATTTCATGGAATTTTGTAATATTGTTATGAATTTCAAAGAATTTATCCACAAGACTTTTAATTGAATTCGATAATTCCTGAAGATTCTTAAGAATTGGACCAATTTTAGCGTATTTTAAAATATTGCAAGCTATTTTCAAGAGATTTAGAAAGTTTCACGAGATTTTAATAGAAATTAAAGGATTTGAAATATGGGATTTCGAAGGATTTTAATTATTTTAAGGGTTTAAAAAATTTAGATTTCATTTTTTCAATTCATTTGAATTTAGTTGGAGTTCATTCTGCATTATAGTTTAAAATTCTTTTTCGTTTTTTTTTTAGTTCAGTTGAATTTTTTCTAAGTTCATCGCAAACTTACTGAATTCAGCGCATTTTTGAATATTTGGGTTAGAAATTCGTCACTTTTTCGGTTTAAATAGGTCATTTTTCACTTTTTTCAAGCAAATTAGGCTGTGACAGCCCTGAAAATAATAAATTTATCATTAAAACATTTGAATTCAAAGTTGATTTATTCCATTTATAAAAGACTATATTAAAAATATTACGATATTAGAATTTGCATCTTTAAATATTAGTGGTCGGGGAAAAAGTAGGGACAAGTTAGGGAGTTTTAAAATGTAAGTTTTTCGGCCACCGTGCGTTCTCGTTAACGACTCATATAAATTGCTTATTTTAACTATAAATATCTAACCCTGGGTTCTTGTTTTTTAATTCTATCAGGTGCCTGAAAAATTCTGTGATTGGAAGTAATCGGCAGAAGGGTTCAGTGATTGCTCAGGGGGTTGTTCCTCGATTATTGCAGCTTTTGGGAGACACTTCCGGTACTATAAGTGACCGAATTCGCCTCGAGTCTGCAGTGACGCTGGGTTCCTTGGCAAAAGGAACTGATCAACATGTTTTGGCCTTGATCGACCTTGGAGTCGTGCCCTTAATTTTACAAGTGCTGCTCACTACCGCTGTCCCAGATTCCCCTGCTGATGGAAAAGCAAGAGTCAGTGATTTATTAATTGAAGCATGTTTGCGATGTTTACGCACTGTTTTCCAACACACGGCAGCTCCCGTTCACACGATTTATCAAAATCCTGCTCTTGTACCTCGACTTCTCTCACTGGCGAGTCGATCTGTTACGTCTCAAGTTTGCATCGCTACTATTCTGACGACAGCTTGCAAGGTAATTTTTTTAAAAACAAAATTGCTGGCCTCGGACTTCTCTTCACACTATTTGACAACTTTTTGAGCAATCAGGTTGGCGACTTGCCCGAGAAATAATCGGGAATTAATTTTTTTTAACCCTGGAATTTAATTCTGATCGCAGTAAACTTCAATTTTTCGTTATTTTAATAATTTTGGTCAGTTTAGAAAAGTTGTCTCTACTTTAGGCTTTTTCTCCTACTGTACGTCATTTTTAGTTTCCAGATTTTTTTTTGCTATTTATTGCTAGTAGAACTAGGCAGGGTTTCCGAAAAACTTCATTTTCAAAATTCCATGATTCTTCCTTAAATATGTTTTTCATTTTCCTTAATCATTGATATTCAAATAACAGCATTTTATTTTTGTAATATTTTGCAAATTGAATCTTTTGTAAATAGGATGAAATAGTATTTCAGATAAAAATTAAAAATGTTTAAATTTATTAATTTATTTTCAACAAAAAATAGTTTTTCTACTATAAAAGGTGTCTTTTTAACAAAATACTTGAATTTTAAACAAAATAATTAAATTTTGAATATAATAGTTGAGTTTTCAACCTAAAAAGATAAATTCCGAACAAAACAAATTCTTAGTTTACATTTCAATCGAAAAAGATGAAGTTTATACTAAAGAAAAAGAATTTTTAAACCAAAAAGAAGAATTTTCAACGAATAAAGAATTTTCACTCAAGTAAGAAATGGAATTGTATCTAAATTGTTGAACCTTGAGACCAAAAGACGAATTTCATCTACAAAAATTGAACTTTTTAACCAAAAATATTAATTTTCTGCAAAACTTAATTTTACACAGAACTGATACATACCTACGTAAAAAATATCAATCTTAAAAAAATAGAAAAGTTGCATTTTAAGTTTCAAAAATTAATTTTAAACAGAAGATAAGGTTTTTTGACTAAACCATTAAATTTGCAACCAAAAACATAAGCCTTCAACGAAAGAAATTAATTTTTAACAATGTGGTTTAACTTATACCCAAGTAATTTTATTTTCAATTTAAAAATATCATTTTTTTAAGTAGTTAAACTTTCAATCAAAAAGATGAATTTTCAACAAAAAATATAAATCTTTAAAAAAAAATAATATTCAGAGAAAGTGACTCCACCAAATCTTTCACACAAAGTAGTTGAATACTTAAGCAAAGAAGAAGAATTTTTGACCAAAAAGTCGCATTTTCATTAAAAAATTTAATTTCTACTAATACTATTGAATTTTCAAATCAAAAACATCAATTTTTTAAAAAATAGTTGGATTTTCTGTTACAAATTTTTTCAGTTGACTTTTCACGGTCAAAATATGAATTTTTAAATCACAAATAAGTTTCTACGAAAAAATTAAATTTTTTATCCAAAAAGACGAATTCTTAATGAAAAAGGATGTTTTTAAAAAAATGTTGAATTCTCTAAAACAATTGTTGAATTTTTATCCAAGAAAGCTAAAATTGGTACTTTCAGTTCATTTTTCGACAGCAAAATTTAAATTTGGAATAAAAAGTAAGTTTTATACAAAAATAGTTGAACTATTAACAAAACAATCGAATCTTAAACCAAAAAGTATGTTGATTTTTTTACAAAATAGTTCAATTTTCAACAAAACAGCAGAATTGTACACAATAAATTATGACTTTTTAATAAAATTGTTAAATTTTCAACCAACTAGTTGCATTTTTAATCAAGAAAGATGTAATTTTTGCTAAAGCAGGTGAATTTTAAAATAAAAAAAGACCTTAGAAAAAAAAGTTAATTTTATATTCAAAAAACATTCCCGTTCACATTCCACCATCAAAATAAGAATTGTAAACAATAAGTTCATTTTCTGCTAAATAATCGATTTTTGACCAAAAAGTATGACTTTTTAATAAGATTGTTAAATTTTCAATAACAGCAGATTCATTTTTGTCCTAGAAAAATTAAAACTCTATTAAACCAGGTAAATTTTTTTAATTAAAATGATAATTTTTCAAAAAAAGTTGAATTTTCATCCAAAAAGATTTCAATTGACAAAAAGTAAATTTTCTAGGAAATAGTTGAATTTTCAATATAAAAGTTGCATTTTTTCCTAGAAAGACACAATATTTCCAATAAAAAAGATGAACTTTTAAATCAATTTACTTCAAATTAAATCAAAATTATTGTATCGGCAAGGAAATATGAATTTTAAAGAAAATGTTAATGTTGTACGAAAATAGCTGAATTTTTAACCCAAAAAAAAGGAATTTGAACAAAACAGTGTACTTTGCAACCAAAAAGGGTTCTTTTTAAGATAATTGTTCAATTTATTTTCAAATAATAACATTTATAACATAAAGATAATCTTCAGGAAGAAGTTTTTGCGAATTTGCAAAAATTACTTAAATGAATGAAGGACCCCCTCGCCCCTATCGTAACAAATCGTAACAAAGTATCTTGACACCCCCTAGAGCTGTTAAGTAATTTAAGTACAGACCCTTATTATCTACTGTCGTTTTTAGATAATATCAGTTTA
>JAWWLR010000054.1:41173119-41183676 GCA_035041075.1 Acraspis erinacei
GAATAAAAAAAGATTAATTTTCAATCAAAAATTGAATATTTACATCTTCAGTAAAAAAATGAATTCTCAATAAACAAAATTTTTTAAAAATTGGTAAGTTTATCTTTTCTAAAGTACAAGTCAAAATGGTCTAATTTTTATGATTTATTTTCGACATTTTTTCAATTCGGAAGATTTATAATTGAAAACTTGAACTATTACAAAAATTTAAAACTAAATTGTTTTAAATTAGATTTCAGAATGTCTTTTAAAAATATCTTGTTACGATATAAAATCCCACAATAGCTTATTAATTTTTTTCTTTGCTTCTAATTCACGTTATAATAAAATCTTATATTTAAATGAAAGTTACATATTACTGAAAGCCGATGTAGCTACTTTAATGTTTATTTTAATTTGTGATAATTAATTATATTTTATCTGTTAAATTTTAAATATTGAATTACGTATGCCATGAAGTAATTGATGCTATTAACATACTTTACCATGAAAATACGCAAGCAATAGTCAAACAATACTCAAGAAACGATTGTTGTACCAAAAAAATAAATCCTCTGAATGTATTTTTCGTAAAATAAAAGAATGCGAGAATTTGATAACATTCATATCGCAAAAGCCAAATGGCATTGAAACCACGAGTTTCGTGCCTTATCATTTATTTGATAAGTTTTATGCTAGATTTGGACTACTAGAGAAATCAGTATTGAAAAGAGAATTGTTATATAAATATATTTTTATTTAGCAAAAAAATATGAGGAAGTACTCACTATGCATTCATCTTGAAAATATCGCTTTTGTTGTTTCAGCGGCTATTTAAATATTTACGTCAAATGTCAAAAACGAGTCGTTTACAAGTTTGACGTTTCATTTTGACAGATTGGACGTAGTAGCCATGTTGGAAATAGCAGTCGACAAGAAAACAGACGACACAAAAATCCATGGCGCGAATAGTTTGTAATAAATCCGCTAGGTTGAACTTTTTTTTAATAAAAGACAAATGTTCGCAGATTAAAACTTTTATTTGAAGCTTTGAAACCATTTTTAATTTTGATGGGTAATTAGCTAATATTTTTGGCTCAATTATGGTCTAAAAATACTATTATGAGGGATCTGTTGTTATTATCTCTATTTTAAATTGGCGCTAAAGGGCGTCACCTTTATTCAGCTTTTCTAACGAAAAGGGAGTTTACCAGCCGCCAGGTAGCGCTAAATGTTTTTGTCAAGCTTCCGCGAAAATTCAAATTTATTATATTTAAAATAGCTTTCTTTTATAAGTTATTCATGAAAGGTTATGGTTTATTCATAAAACAAACTAAAATAGTAGGTCATTTAGTTTGAAAAGAAAAAAATTAATATTTTAATTACTACTCAGTCTTACTTTCGTAGTTCTGAAATTTACAAGCATAATATTATTTTCTATTAAAAAACGTTTCAAAGTACATGTTGTCATATCTTTTTCTGATTTTCAATCAATTAGTTGAAGTTTCAACTCAAGTAGATGAATCTTCAATAAAAAAATATATAAAAATTATCAAAATCGTTCAATTCTCAACTAAAATAGAATAGTTAAATTTTCAGTGGAAAGAATTAATTTAAGAAAAAAAACAACAACGAATTTGCAATAAAATAGTTAAATTTTCAATCAAAGACATGAATTTACAAAGCAAAAAAGAATAATTTACCCAAAAAAGACGAATTTTCAACAAAACACATAAATTTTTGACTAAAAAAAGATACATTTTTGAACAAAAAATGGAATAGTTAAATTTGGAGTAAAAAAATGATTTTTAACAAAATGAAAAAAAAACAATATGATTTCAACGAAATATTTAAATTTTCAGCCAAGCAAATTAAATTTCAACCAAAAAACGTTTCTTTTACAAAATAGTTCAATTTTTAATTTTAAAAAATTCATGTTCAAGCAAAAAGGATAAATTTAAAAAAATGGAATATTTAAATTTTGAGTCAAATAAATTGATGTTCACTCAAATAAAAACGAATTTTCAACAAAATCGTAGATTTTGAACAATTTTCAAACAAGAATAATTTATCTACCAAAAGTAGTTGAATTTTTAATTTAAAACAATTGCATTTTTCAATTAAGAACAGTTGAACAAAAAGTTTGAATTTCCACCAAAAACATTTTTGAGTCAAGAAAGAAAAAAAAATGTGGACCAAATTGCCGAATTTAAAGTAAAAATGACGATTTTTCTTTAAAACATTTGGATTTTTACCCGAAAAAATGGTATAAGTTTTAGTTTTTACTATAGAAATAGAAGACTTTTACTTTAAAACGTTCTTTGACTATAGCAGTTAGCGCTACCTACCGACTCGAAAAGTAAACTCCTCCATTTCCAAAACCGATATTTTTTTAGGTTAGAAATCGTTTCATGGTTTCTGCTGTCATCTGTCAATTTTGTTTGTAAACAAACAATTTCGAACCTGATGATCATCTCGAGCAAAGTGAATCTTAGAAACTATTATAAACTCTAGATATCACATTTTCTTCAAGCAGGTATGTTAATTTTAATTTTTTCAATATTTTAATACATTTTTGAAAAATCGGTATATTCGAAAACATAATTTTTGGGATTTAAAATTGCTTTCTTCCAATTTCAAAATCAAGCGTGAATTTTTTCTACTTTTTAAATATTTTTTCACGAATTTGTATAATTATTCATAAAAGAGTGCGGAATAATTTGATCAATATGAACCGCGATGAACGCGTTTCGTTTTTAGGTCGTCGTCGTTCTCTCCGTGACACAAACACTGGATCGCAGAGGATCGGATGTGATCGCGAAATGTGATGGATGGACGGACAATGGCGGCTGTTCTTCGAATTGACGGCAATATAATTTCGAAAAACAGCAAAAACATGTGATCTACATGCCACCGTGGGACAATACGAGTTGAGGTACGATTTTCATTCATATTTATTTACCATTTTTCTGTAATTACAAGCTCGCAGTTTGGGCTAAGGCTAAATTAGCAAACACGCTTTTTTCGAATTTGAGGTTTCTTGTCGAAAGTTCGTGTTTTTCAAGCTTTTTTGCTTATTTTTTAGTACTGAATGTACACAATGTAGAGGTAGATTGGACATATATGATGATTCTATGATCTTTTAGAGAATATAAGTTTTGCATGGTGAATACAAATTTTGAGGTTGGGCGTGCATTGTGTTGAAGTTTTAGGCCGCATTGCCCTACATATATTTATTAAAAATTAGCATTTTAAAACTCATTACTCAAATAGTTAAAGTTTTTTTACAGTTATTTCATTTTGTTTAGATGAGTTGTTTGGTAAACTTAATTGTGCTTTTTTATTTTGGTTTTGTTTTGTATTCTGTGAATGAAGCTTGTTTTAAATTATGTCAATTAATTAGTTAGATTGGTACTATAAAAAAATTAATGTGCCTTTTAGGGACTGTTTTCAGATTGTTTACCTAATAAAAAGATACGAATTTTTGCATTAATTTTTTTAATTAATTTGAAAACAAACACTCGCGCGATTATTATTTTTGTTTATCTCTCGAAATTTCTGAATAAAAATATAAAATTAACATTAGAACAAAATTTGTGCTATTTCATAGTATTTATTATATTAAATAATAGAAAAAATATGCAAAAACAACATTTTCGATAATTGATTCAAATTGATAACTCAAACTCAGAATTAATATAAAATGATTTTCTACAAGAAATAAGAAAATCAAAACGTTGTATTTTAGTTCAAAGCTACCTATTTTCGAGGAAAAACACTAACATAACGTAACAAAAAATCGTTGCATAATTATTATATTATTTTCGAAAAAATTAGGGTTTTCCATTTTTGCGGATTGACATATTTATATATAATTTTTAATATATTTTTATATCATTTTTGTTTTCAATAACCGATTTCATGTAAAAAAAACGTTAACGTCCACCCTTAACCCTCAGTTGTACAAACAAAATTGATCTTTTTTGAAATGTAATGATTTTTTGATAAAAATTCTGATTTCAGGCAGAAAACGCCAACAAAGATTAAAATGGTTGAAAAGTTGTGAATCTTTGAAATCTAATTTTGTTTAACTAAAAACTTCCAATTTCGGATGTAAAAACACTAACATAAGCCATAATTGTTTAAAGATTCTAAGTTTGTTCAAATTATAATGATTTTTGTATAAAAATACCAATTTTCGATATGAAACGCCAACCTTACTTAAAATTGTTAAAAAGTTATGAATCTTCTTTTAAATCTGATGATATTTTAATAAAAATGTCTATTACTGACGAAAAATACTATCAGAATCCAAAGTTCTTCAAGCTTGTAAATTCTATTATTTTAAATAAAAAGAAATCTATTTCATTCTAACTCTTTTGATTTAAAAATGCCAATTTTAGGGGCGAAAAACACTAATCTACACTAAATTTGTTGAAAAATTGTAAATAAGTTTTCAAAACTAATAATTTCTTATTAAAAACACTAATATCTATAAAAAACTTACATAACATATCATTAAATTATTTAGAATTGTGAATCTTCTTAGAAATCTAATGATTGTTTATTAAAAATAACCAGTTTCATGGGAAAACGTTAATATTACCTGAAACTGTTCAAAAATGGTAAATCTTCGTTTGGAATCTATTTTGAAAACTGCTACTTTAACATAAATTGTACAAAATTGTCGCTTTTCTGAAATGTAACTATTCTTTTTACTAAAAATGCTGTATTCTAGAGTAAAACGCAAACCTATCTAAAAACTGTTAAAAAGTTGTTAATCTTCTTTGAAATTTAATTTAAAAATTTTTTAAATAAGAATTTCTATCGAAAAACGCTAACATGATCCAAATTTTTTAAAGATTATAAATCTTATTAAGGGTTTTGAAAAGTGTCAAGAGAATAATAAAAATTTCTTAAGATTCATGGGAAAATTTTAAATTATTTTTTATTTAAAAAAAAACTAATTCGAAGCGAAAACTGGAAAATATTTCAAAACGTTTCCTAAAATTTTAAAACATAATTTAGAAGATTAAACAAAAAATGCAATTTTGCAAATTAAAAACTTTGAGAAGAAAATCGAGTAACTTTAAAAGATATTAAGAAATTTGGAAACAACCAAAAAATAATTTAACACTTCTACAGATTTCGAAATTTTGTTTAAGTGCACATTTTCGAAGAGATTGAAAAAGAAGCTTTTTAAGAATTGGGAATGATTTCAAGATCATAAAAAATTCTTATTATGATTCCTGTGAACATTTCAAATGATTTTTGAAAAAGATGCCTGGGAAAATTTGTAATGATTTTTTTCTTTTAAAAATTTAATTTTAAGAGAAAATTGAAAAAATTTTGAAAATATTTAAAATAGTTTCCTAAAATTTTAAAGCAAAATTTGTTAACTTCGCAAGATTACAACAAAAATGTTAATAACTCTAAGAGAGATTTAGAAGTTTTGAAAAGATACAAAAATAATTTTAATTTAAAAATATTTCAAACACAAAATTAAGAAACTTCTCAAAAATTTTAAAAGGTATCAACAATAAAATTTGGTTTCTAAGATTCGTGGGGAGACTTCAAATAATTTTTTATTTGGAAAAATATAATTTTTAAAGATAATTTCAAAAGAATTCAAGAAATTTGTAAAAAAATCCTAAAAATATAAAAAAAGAAATCTGAAAGATTTTACAGCATTTTTAAAATTTTTCAGAATTAAAAAAAATCTTAGAAAAGCTATGCATTATTTTTTTTAAATATTTAGAAGTTTTAGTAGTTTTCAAAGATTCGAAAATAATTTGAATCTCGAAAAGATGCAAAAAAAAATATTTTAAGATTTTAAAACACTGCAAAAGATTGGCAAAATTGTCAAAAAAGAATTTGTAATATTTAAAGGAAATTTGAGGAATTATTCGAGTCAGTTTAAAATACATCTAGATATTTTTAGTTTGGAAGAGATGAATAATATTTTAGAAACTTTAAAATATTTCCGAAAATGTAACAAATATTTTTTTTATTTTCTTCCAAACTTCTAAAAGGCCTAAATATCTTTTTAACTAATTCGAATTGTTCCTAAAGTTTGTTAAAAGCCGTGTAATATACAAAAATGATATTTTTTCGACAGAACCTCAATCTTCAAAAATCTTTTTAAAAAATTTTCAAGAACCTTCGAAAACTTATGTTGGTGTAATCTTAAAAACAAATAAACTTGCAAAATAAATAGTTGTTTGAATTTTCTGTTTAAATAAAACTACTTGGTTCAAAGTTAAAGTGCTTTCTTAAACATTAATTTTTGTTGAAGATTCATTTTTTTAGTTGAAAAAGCCTCTCTTTTGGAACACGTTTTAACGTTTTGTTTCAAAAGGAAATTACATTTTTTTTTGTTGAAAGTTCAACTGTTGCTTGGAATTTAACTTTTTTGTTGAAAAGGTGATTTGACATATGAAACATTAAAAAATATTTATAAATTTGCTCAAGAATCTTAGAAAAAATATATTTATATAACTTTAAAAGCAAATACAGGTAAAACTATGTAGTTATTCCAAATTTTTATTTTGTAGTATAAATTATTTTTTCCCTCAAAAAAAGAAAAAAAATATACGCTATAGATATATGCTAGTTAGATTTCAAGAACGCATGAAAAATTATGTGAAAAAAATGTAAGTTCGTCTAAACAAGTATTATAAACTTTCTTTCTAGAATCCAGTTATTTATTATCTTTTTTTTAAACAACAATTCATAATTGGGAAATAAATTAAGATTTTAAAAGTAATGAAAAGAATTTCTCTCTTCAGTGGAGGTAAAAGGGGGTCGAACGAAACTGTCGATGACAGTTTGAAGCTTGAAGAAGGGGTTGATGGATGAATGGATTCGTTATTGGTACTAGCAGTCTTCGAATGTTGTTCATGCACAGACCAAGTGGATCGAAAGCTCGGCAAGAAGGCAGGAGCGAGCGTGCAAGCACGCCTAAGTGATGAGCGATTCTCGGCATCACCTTCGGTCTGTCTCGGATTTGTATGCAGCCGACGAAATAGAGGTACTCCTTCTAGAAGAAATTCGCGACCTGGAGCCCCCCACTGCGTATTCTAGACCCGAGGACATTCAAGACTTCGAAATTGGTAATTTAAGAAACTGGTTCAAATTCCGCTCGATCTATCAACTTTTTTTTAACAACTAGTCTGAAACAAAAATTTTTCACACGTAAGACTATAACCAGTTTGGTTTAGATTAGTAGATAAAAGCCGGAATTTCATCGACAAAATAAAAATATGTAAGGGGCCGTTCATTAACTATATTGCCAATTTTTCTTCGCGTTCCTATTGAGTTCAGATGTCAAAGTGACCGTGTGGTCAACTATAAGCTTCAGTTATGAATCAGAAATGATTGGAAATATTAAAATCACAACCTAAAGGCTTTCAAAACAGGGCAGATGTGATTTTTCACGAAAATAAGCCAATAATTGAATAATAATTAACGTGAAATAAAATTAATGTGGATCAATGGTTAAATTCAAAACGAAATATCTTAAATTCCTGAGTCAGACAGTTACATTAACAACCAATCAAGCAAAAAAGATGAATTTTTCCAAAAAAGTTGAATTTCTACCCAGATAGTTAAATTTCCATGCCGAAAAAACGAATTTTTCCGAATATAGTTGAATTTTTAACCAAACCGATGAATTTTCAACATGCAAACATGCATTTTCAACCAAATGGTCGAATTTTTAAATAAAAAAGGTTAAAACTCAACCGTAAATAGTTGCATTCTCAACCAAATATTCGATGTTTTTAGATGACAGTTTAATCTTCAACCAAAAGAGTTTAATTTTCAACAGAAAAATTCATCTTCAACCAAGAAAAATGACTTTTCTACCATAAAAAATTAATTTTTAGTCTAATGGACGAATTTCGATAAAAAACAGTTGAATTTTTAACCCACCAAGATGCACCTTTACTTAAATAATTGCATTTTCAAACAAAAAAGACGATTTTTTAAGGAGACAAGGTAATTTTCAACAAAAAAGTTGATTTTTTATCGGAGAAGATAATTTTCTACAAAAAATATCAACTATCAACAAAATATGTGAATTTTCAACCAAATACTTGAAGTTTGATCTAAAAAAAGGCGAATTCAAACAAAAATAGAATTGTTAAATTTTCAGTTTAAAAAACTAATTTAAACAAAGAATGTTCAGGAAAATAGTTAAATTTTAAATCAAAGGGCTAAATTTTCAACTAAAATGATAAATCGTTAACATAAAAAATGAATTTTCTACCAAAGAGTTCAACATTTAAACAAATTTTCAACCAAACAGTTGGTTTTTTAACAAAGAGGATAATTTTCTACAAAAAAAAACATCAACTACCAACAAAATAGGTGAACTTTCAACCAAATACTTGGAATTTTTAACTAAATGAGGTTAAGATTCAATCAAAAATGAAATTGTTAAATTTAAAATTTTTAAAAAATAAGTAAAAATATTAATTTTCAACCAAGGAGGTAAATTTTCAACTAAAATGATAAATCATTTACATAGAAAATGAATTTTCAGCCAATTAGTCGAATTTTCAGCTAAATGAGATAAATTTTTAATCAAATAGCTGATTTATCAAGCCAAAAAGACACATTTTTCAAAATACAGCTGAATTTCAATCCCAAAAAGTTGACAAAAAAAATGTAAGTTTCTACAAAAAAGTTCATTTTCAATCAAGAAAGATAATTTGTCTACCATAAAAAAATAATTTTAAAATTCACAGGCCGAATTTGGAATAAAATAGTTGACTTTTTCACCTACGAAGATGCATTTTTAACTAAATCAATTTTTACTTAAATAGATTAATTTTTTAATTAAAAAGACAATTTTTCCAATAATAAGTGGAATTTCAGTCCAAAAAAGTGTTCAGTTAACATTTGAACACTTAAATAGAAATTTTAATCCAAAAGTAAATTTTCTACGAAAATAGTTGCATTTTCAGCCAAAAAAATACCTTCAGGAGGAAGCGACTTAAAAAAAGCCATATAAATCGCTAACAAGAATATGGTACCAGGATTAACGCAGCAATTTATTTTGAAAATTCCTTAATTTTTCCCTGACCATTAATATTCATAAGCTATAATTTTATACTTGTAACATTTTAAATCTAGAATATTTTATAAAGGGAATCAAATAATTTCAAATTAAAATTGAAAACTTTCAAATTTATTCTGCTTGACAGTTATTTAAAGTTATAGAAATTCCTTGATTATTGCAATATTTTTTGTCTAATTTCTTAACTTTTACCTGACTAATAAAATTCCCTGACAGCTGGGCCTGGAAACCGGGAAATGACAGTGAATTTATTTTTCAGCTGAAAACGCTTATTAAATTATTAAATAACTAGTTAATTTTTTATCATTTTCAATTATGATATTCAGTTTAGAATGCGCCATTCAAAAATCTTTCACTTTAAAAATGTTCTATTTTAGATTTTAATTTTTAAGCGTGCCTTTTAATTAGAAGAATTTTAAAACGCAGTTTTAAATACTTAAATAATTAAAAATTATAAGCTTTTTATGCCGAAGATTTTAGATAAAAAATATTTTTAGTTGATGAACTGTAAATATAAATCAATTTATGGTTTTTTTAATTGAACTGTACTTTCAGGATTTAAAAGTGAATAATAATTGATATTACTCGACATTTGGGAATTAGTTCAATATTAAACTGTCTCACTTGCAAGTCTTATTAGTTAAACAAATGTAAACGCCTGATTGAAACCTTATAAACTATTTTCAATTTTAAAATAACTTGAAAATAATATATTTATAGTTAAAGGCTTTTATTAAATTTCAAAAATTATTTCAATCTGAAATTTCCATTTTTAAACCATTCAATTTTAAGTGTAATTATAAATCAAATATTCAAAACTAAAAACAAAAAACTAAACTTTGAACGTTACATTTTTTATTGTACTATTTAAAAAAAACTCAATTTGTAAGTGAAATTGTTGAATTTTTATGTAAAAATAACAGTTAAACACCTATGATTCTCAGAACAAATTCGATGAAGTTGAAAAATTTTTTAGATATTTTGAAAAAAATGTGAAATTATTTAAAAATTTGAAATTCCAAATAATTTAAATGAGACTAAAAATTCCGGATATTCTTACCGAAATTTCGGAAAAATAGCCCATGGCCTAATTTAAATCAAAATATAGATTTGTTCAAACTTCGAAGAAAAAAATGAGATTCTTCTTAAGAATTGTGAAAGGATGAACGCGCAGGATTTAAATAAACGTTAGGATAAATTCTAATCATTTAAAAAGATCTTTAGAAGTTGTGAAAAACTTTCAAAAATAATTTAAAATTAAAACAAGATGTAGATTTTTTAAAATTTTGAAGTATTTTAAGGTTTTAAACAATATTTAAAATAAAAATAATATAACATTTAATTTAAGAATTGTTCAGCTTATAAAAAAGTTAACTTTTCAATTTTTAATCTTTCTAGCTGAACCTTTCGCATATTATTAAAATCTGTAAAAATTCAGTTATTCTCCTGAGTTAATTTAAAGTTGTTCAGTTAAAAAGGGTTAGTAGCTTCCATTT
>JAWWLR010000054.1:41211062-41223632 GCA_035041075.1 Acraspis erinacei
AACTGTCAGATGTGCACCTCTGTGCGGTGGTTGCTTTAAAAACAGAATCTAAAAAAAAGTTATTTCGTGAAACGTTTTCAAATTTTTCAATTGAAAGTTTAAAAACTGTATTTATCCCTTGTCTTTAGAAAATCATAAACTAAAGAGAATGGCTCTGAAACTCATTACTTTCAGTTTGCAATGTAAATTTTATAATTTACATTCTCTGTCTGAGTTTTGTGTGAAATTAGAAATAAAGTAGAAGGGGTTTTTAAAAAGCCATTTTCTTTTGTTTTCACCAAGATTGTATACATTAAAATTGAGAAGTTTTTTTTAGATTCTGTAACAACCGCCATTTAAATACTTCCCAGTTCAAAAATGTTGTATAAAGTATTAGGCCTTGTGTACATTTTTACTGCTGATATTTGTGTGTTATTCCTGAAATGTTTTTGAAATCACAAAGATTTTGGGGGGAAATTGTGAGAAAAGAGGGAAAACGGGTAGAGAGTATTCGTGCATTTCATTCCATTCTTGTACCAAAGAATTATCTATAAGTTTCAAAGAATTCGTAATTTTAGGATTGTAGCTTGTATAACGAAACGGAGTCTAGTCATTTTTCAAGTATTTGTATCTGCACTTGTGTTTTTTAAGGAATCAGTCTCAAGGCATCCTTTTTACACGAACATCATTCAGACTTAAGAAATTCGATTTCTTAAGCATTTGTAATTATTTTAGGATTTTCGATTTATTTTACTAGGCCTCGTAATCAATTATTAAGCGTTTAGTTGTGAGGTGTAAATATCTTATTTTTAATAGTAGATAGAGCTCAATAGTCTAGAAAAACTCAAATTTACGGAGGAAAAGCACAATTTAAAAACAACATGCCTTGTATCGAAGAAATTCGAACAATAAAATCGACGACCTCTTCAAAATCTGAAGCAGAAATATTCCATTTAACGTCGATTTTATTAAGTGCTCCGCGTTTTTCGGGTTAAACGTTTAAACAATTCAAATAATTTATTCGTTCAACTGATTGGACATTCAACATGTAGAAAAGTTCAGTATGTTAAGCTGTTTTTCAGATTAATATTAAAAACAAAAAACCAGCTGAAAAACTGAAAAAAGCAAAGCAACAAAAAAACATTTTTCAAACAAAATATATGATTTTTTTACCTAATAGTTACATTTTTAACTAAAAAATATTATTTTGTAACGAAAAATCCAATCGTTGAATTTTCAACCAGGAAAAGAACAAGATTGCAACAAAATAGAAAAATCCTCAACTAAAACATTGATTTTAATCAAAATGTTGCATTTTTAATCAAAAACCACAAAGAAAAATTTCCATCTAAAAAAGCTCGATTTTCTACCAAAATTGAAAGGCTTAAATTATTAGTTAAAATAAGTTAATTCTCATCAACAGCAAAAAGGAATTTTTAACAATATAGGGTAATTTTCAGCCAAAATGATGAATCTTTAATTTAAAAAAATAATTTTTAACATAGTAGTTAAACTTTAAACCAAGTAGTTTAATTTTCACTAAAAAAGAGAAATGTAGTTCAACAAAAAAAATGAATTTCCAACGACAAATGTAATATTTGACATTTCTGACCAAAGAAATTTCAAATTCGAAAAATTGTACAGCCAAGAAAGAAAAAAATGTCAAGCGAATTGTTTAAATTTCAACAAGGCAGTTAATTTTCAACCAAATACATCAATTTTCAACCAAAAAGGATGACTTTTTGACAAAAATGAAGTAGGTTTATCAATATATTTACATTTTTAACTAAATAATACAATTTTTAATTTAAAAAAAAAGAATTTAAAAAAGAGTCGAATTTTCAAATAAAAAGGTTGATTTATCTGCAAAATAATTAAATTCGCAATCAAATAGTTGTTTTTTTAAACCAAAAAAGAACATTTCTACTCAAAGAGATGAATTTTTAACTAAAGAGTTGATTTTTCCAACACGAAACATTTTTCAGTCCAGAAAGAAAAACTTTCTACCACATTATTAATTTTTCAACAAAAAGTTTAATTCCCAACAAAGTATTTTAATTTTCAACCAAAAAGAAAGACTTTTAAACAACATTTTGAGCGTTCATCAAAATAATTAAATTTTTTATTCTGAACAAATAATATAATAGTAAAATATTCAACCATAAAAATTGACTCAATAAATATTAGTTTAGTTTTTTTGTTGGGCTCTATGAATTCAATTCGCATTAAAATGGAAACTCGAGAAAAAGGGATAAAAAGCGAATATGCGAATAGGAGAAATACTGTGAAGCCTGCGATAAATAAACACATTTTTTTGATAATTTATAGTCTAAAGAATGATAGTTTAAATAAATATTGAAGTTCAGGAGACTGAAAGTTTTGCTTAGAAAAGAAAGTTAATTTGCCACTGCACTTTTTGATTTCGGATTTGATTTCGTTAGCTGCAATAAACATTAAGTTGAAAATTATGTAAAGTTTAACTGAATAAACTTGTATACAGATTAACTATCTAAACGGTTAAAGATATACATTAATTGAATCGCTTAAATGTTTAACCGGTTAAGCACGGGGCACTACTTTTAGTAGATTCAATGGCCTCAATACCAAATGAAAAAAATGCCAGACTTTTTCTCTAATTTGATGAAAGAGTCTACAATTTTTTGATAAAAAATTTGCCTTTTGTGCAAAAGCAATATTGCGTGAATGTACAGAAGTGCTTGTACAGAAATGGCATATGGTCTCAAAAGTATAGAAAGTGAAAGAAATATTCGCTGTGAATATTTAAAAAAAAACCGTATGGAAAACCCGTCAGATTGTATAAACGTGTACAATAAGACGAATTGATTGTGGCGTTGATTGACAATATACGATAATGTGTCCACTAGTCATTGTGATTAGTTATTATTTAACATTAAGTCTCCTTTTTTTAGTGCATACATATCGCATTAAATATAAAATTCAATTAAATTTAGAATTTATCTTTGTGCATTGAATATTGAAGATTTTTATTGGTTTTTCTAGTTATGACATCGATTGAGCGATATTTATTCGGAATTTCCTTCCACTTATTCTCTAATTTTACTGATCGGGATGTAAAAACGATGTTGTCTTTTGATACGATACTGCTGTGTAAATACCTATTACCTAGTCGGGATCAAAGATCGATTCCTTGATATTGACGAATCGAATTTTGGTTTAACTAATGGCGAATGAGATTAAAAAGCGTACGTGTTCATCTAGGATTGTAATAAGTATTAGTAACGTAATAAATGACAATGCATTATTTCAATTAGTTGATTTACTTTGAGAAATTATAATAATACTTATTTAATATTATAGTTACTGCTGCTGGATGAGGAAAGCCGAAAAATGACTGGCAATTTTTTTAGACCAATTTTCAGAAGAGAAATCTTTTACTTTAACTCTTTTTTTACGTTTATTTGTTAACTTGGAAGAAGATTTAAACAATTGATAATTAAAAGCGATTGAAATTGAAATTTTGGTATAAAAAACATTTTGAGCAGATCAACTGTAAATATAAATTAATGATTTTAAAAAAATTGAACTGTATTTACAGGATTATAAATTGAACAATTATTGATTTTACAAGATGATTATGAATTTTTTTTTAATTAAATGATTTATAAATTTTAAAGTTAAAAATTCAATAGTTCAATTTTTCTCCAAAAAAGATGAATTCTCAATGAAAAACGTAATAGTCGATATTTCAGCTTAAAAAATTTAATTTTTAATCAAAAACAGTTGAATTCTACTAAAAAAGATCAATTTTTAATCGAAAAAATTTAATTTTGTATAAAAAAAGATGAAATTCCAGCAGAAAGTGGAATAGGTAAATTTTCAGCTAAATAAATTAATTTTCAACAAAAAAAAGGAATGTACAAAAAAAATGGTTAAAAATTTTAAACAAGGAGATTAATTTTTAACTAAAGTGATGAATCTTCAACCAAAGGAAATCAGTTTTTAAGAAATTGATTCAACTTCGACAAAGTAGTTGAAATCAAACAAAAAACGCTTAATTATAAGTGAATAGAATTTCCAAATAAAAAAGAAAAATTTCCAACGAAAAATGGAATAATTAAATTTAAAAAAATAATAATTTATAACTAAACAAAAAAAAGACTTTTTAACCAAGTAAATGAATTTTTAACTAAACAGTTTAATTTCATAAAATAGGAATCGAATTTCAACTAAAGTAGTTACATTTTCAAACGTATATATCAATCTTCAATCAAAAGAATTAATTTTTGACAAGAGTGGTTCAAGTTTCAACGACATAGTTGAATTTTCTACCATAAAATATTTTAATTAAGAATAAAAAATAGTTCAATTCTACAAAACGACAAGTTTTCAAGAAAATAGTTAAATCCTTAACCAAAAAATATTTTTTAACAAAAGAGTTTCGTTTTTAATACAAAAATTAAATTTCTACCAAAATGGGTGATTTTTTAAAGCAAAAGGTTGAATTTTCAAACAAAATATTAAAAATTTTAAACAAAAAGATCGATTTTAAACTAAAAAAGGTATATTTTTAACCGCAAATGGAATGGTTTAATTTTTGGTAAAAAAAATTAATATACAAATCAAAAAAGACAAATTTTTCACCAAATAAATTAAATTTATACTAAATATTTTAATTTTCAAACAAAAAATATTAAAATTTTTTAAAAATACAATTAAATTCTACCAAAACGAAGAATTTTCAACAAAATATTTTAATCTTAACTCAAAATATTAATATTTAACAAAAAGTGGAAGTTATATTTTTTATTAACAAAAATTTCTAATCAAATAATTTAATTTTAAACCAAAATACATTAATTTTCAAATTAAGATATTATTTTTGAACTAAAGTGATGAATCTTCAAACTAAAACGATATTTTTTTAATGAACTAGTTCAACTAAGGAATTACATTTTCAACTAAAAAATGTTTTCATTTAAAATAAAAAGAAACAGTTAAATTCGAAAAAAGCGACGAATTTACAACCAAATTGTTGATTCCTTAACAAGAGACCAAAATGAGAATAAAAATGAAAACTAAAAATTTTCATTAAACCAAATTGATTTAAAAAAAAACGAATTTTCAACAAATAGTTAAATTTTCAACTGTGTGAGCGAAAATTTAAAATTCCGAAATAATAAAATCCTCGGCAGTTTATTATATTACGAATTGAAAAATTTCTGACAATAGAAATTCATACCTTAGACATTCAATTATTTTATTTCAGGAACATATTTATTGTTTTATTACTTATTTATTATAAAAAGAATTTTTAAATTTTTCAGATTCGGGAATAATTTTGTAATTTGGAAAGTTATCTGTCCCGGCAGTTTTATGTCGGCAATTTCATTTAATTTTTTTAATTTTTCAGCCGTTCCACTAGACTTTGAATGTTAAAATTGTAATTGTTCAATATAAGAAAATTTTATTTTGCAAGTGGAAATTTTGATACAAAAAAACAAAATGATATAATTTTGAATATTTAAAAATTTATTGATTGATTCTTCAATTTAGAGGGTTAAAACTATCTTGGATTTATATTTTTTTAACCAGAAATGCTTGAGCAACATTTAATTTAAAATTATTCAGTTCAAAAGTTTTAAAATCTTCCATGTTATACGTGTAAATTATTGAACGTTTTAATTTTAAAAAATTTAAGCTTGAATTATAAAAGTTTAAAATTCAAGAGTTCCATTTTAGGTGCTTTAATTTTTTTATTGTTTCAACTAACAAAAAAAAATTTAGTCTTGAGAGTTCGAATTTTTGAATTTCAATTACCGTAAACAACATCAGCGAACCAAGAAAAAACTGGAAAATAACCGGGATTTTTGTCTTCGATTAAAACGGTTACCTTGATTTAGAATTATGAAGCTAAGGTATTTAATTATAAATTCAGAATTGCTAGAAGTTTCATTAAAAGAACCAATCTCGAATAAAATACTTTTTATTATTATGTTTTTCTATAAAAACACAATTTCGTAATTTGCTCGATGCATTAAAAATGAAAAACCTATAAAATTAAACAAAGTGAATTGAATTCAAGAAATTCAACGTAGTTACAAGAAAAAGGCAATACCTTCAAAAACGAATTAATCGGCTTATTTAAGACGAGATTAAGTGTTTAAATGGAATTTCTTTATTTACAATTGAGACTTTGAGATTGTTGAGGTGACGAACTTTGAGGCCCGGCAACGTTTTCAGGCTCCTTCGGGTTTCCAACAGTTCCGTCCAACTTTTTTCTTTTTATGTTGGATTTCAGTTGATCGCATTGATTTTCTCCATATTGGCGAACTTCTCCAGTGACTGTGTCTTGTGCCAAAAAACTATTTAAAATTGATTGATTATTTCCAAATAATATCCTGTCTTTATTAAAATAAATAAGAAAAATTCATTACTATTTATTAATCAGAACTATTGATTTAAAATCGTACCTGAATGCTGGAGGATTTGTTCCAGACGAGTAAACCGTATGAGGCTGAAAAATATGTTAAAAAATTTAGATTAAATTTAAAAATTAGACTTTTTTCCTTTTTTAAAAAGAATTTCGCTTTTTCCACTTCTACAAAGAAACTTTCCCTTTTTGTCTTTTTTACGCCTAAATACGAATTAAAATTGAAATTTCACCTATTTTGTCAAAAATTCATATTTTTAGTCTAAAACTCAACTGATTTGTTAAATATTCGTCTTTTGGACAGAAATTTCATCATTCAGTAGAAAAGTAATCTTTTATCTAGAAAGTTAATTATTTGTTATTGAAAAGTCTACTGCTTTATTTTTGATTCAGAATCTCTGTTCTATCTCTTTTGGTTGCCAATTTAATTATTTTGCTGAAAAATCCACTATTTGGTTAAAAAGTAATGCTTTTTGATCGAAAATTTATCGGTCTTAATAATGCTCCTCTTTTTAAATAGAAAATTTGAATTTTGGTAGAAAAGTAAAAACTTCGTTCTTTTAGTTAAGATTCATCTCCTTGGTTGAAAATTTAACTTTTTTTGTTAATCAAGTTTCCTGTTAAAAATTACATATTTTGTTGAAAATTCATATTTTTGGTTTGAAAATTCCACAATTTGGTTAAATTCTTTTTCTCCTTCTTGAATGAAAAATCTTTCTTCATTCTAAATTTGTCTTTTTGGTTCGAAAATTAATCTTTTTCTTGTAGAAAAAGAATCTTGGTTAAAGATTGATATTTTTCGTTGAAGATGTATCTAGTTGATTAAAAATACATCTATTTTGTTGAAAATTCATCTTTTTATTTGAAATTAATATAATTTTTAGTTGAAATTTAATCTTTTACATTTTTCCTTGAGATTTTATCTCTTTGGTTAAAAATCTAATTATTTTATTAGAAATTAGTTTTTTTTACATTAAAATTAATTTTTTTAACATAAAATTTAATTTTTCAGTTTTATTTAGCAATTTATCTTTTTAGGCAAAGATTGAACTATTTGGCTAAAAATTTGTCATTTTTGCTAGAGAATTAATCTTTGTTAAAGATTCATATTTATGGTTGACGATTAACCTATTTTTCTAAAAGTACGTTTTTTATATTAAAAATTCGTTCTTTTGGTTTCTAAATTCAATAATTAATTTGGTTTTTTTATTTTATTTTTTTGGTTCAATATTCATTACTTTGGTTGAAAATTCAACTTTTTCGTTTGGAAATACGTTTTTCTTAATGAAAATTAATTTTTTAACTGAAAAATTAATTATTCCTTTTTTGTTGAAAGTTCAACTATTGGGTTGAAAATTTGTATATTACGTTAAATATATATTTTTTAGTTCAAGATTTATCTCTTTGGTTAAAAATTTTAATATATTGTTAAAAATTCGTTCTTTTTTAGTTGAAAATTAATTTTTTTTTAATTGAAAACTCTACTATTATATTTTTTGTTCAGAACTTATCTCTTTTGGTTGAAAGTTAAGGATCCAACTGTTTTGTAAAAAAAATTTCCTTGGATAAATTGAACTGTTTTATATTCAAAATTAAAATTTTAAAATCCTTTTTAGTTGAAATGTCAACTCTTACATTTTTTATGAGAATTAATCTTTTTTAGTTGAAAATTCTACTACTTGGTTGCAAGTTGAACTACTTTGATAAAAATTCCTTTGTTATGTTGAGGATTCTATTTTGTCTATTTTTCACTATTTTGTCGAAAGTTCGTTTCTTTTTTATACAAAACACCTTCTTTGAAAAACCCAACGGCATTTTAAAGAGAATATAAAAATTCCACGATTTTTAGCATTTGCGATGATTGGCTTCTACTTTTTCGTGTTCAAAATTCGACATTTTTTATAAAAAATATTGAAAATTTCTTTTCTTTTTTTTAAAGTCAATATAACTTTTTTCCAAAGAAATCATTGGCCAATACAGATCAAGGCATTTGAAAGAGGAGGTTTTAAACTATCAAAAATGTTATTTAAATTTTTTTATTTTTAAACTTATGATTTGTAAGAAAAATTGTTGAATTTTGATGTACAAATAAATAAAGAACACCTAATTCCTAGAAAAAATTCGACAAATTTTGAAGCTTTTTAAGGATTTTAAAACTATTTGAAATAAAAATAATTGAACTTCTAATTTAAGAAGTGCTCAATTATAAAAAAATGTAATCGCTCAATTTTTAGTGTTTCGAGCTTAAAATTGTTAAAAATGATTTGCTGCTCAGTTTGTATTACTTCAAATGGAATCATTTTTAGTTTTTTAATTTTGAAATTTCATTGCCCATGAAAAATGTTTGCGAATCGGGAATTTTTTTCTTCGATTTTAACGGCCACCCTGTAATTTGTCTCATTTTGTTTATAATAACTCACGTGGCGAGGAAAGTGAAATTGGCCAAAGGACGGGTATCTCCATTCACTAGAATTTGTCCAAGAATTCCCATTTTGATTATTAGGAATAGTTTGGAGAGGTCGCTGATTTGGAAATTGTCTTCCTAACAAAAATTGCTGCTGATGCTGCATTAATTGATGCTGACGGTGCAAATAATTAAAGTAGTAAGGATCGTATCCAGTTGTACTTCCGACCGACGAGATAGCCAAGGAATTTGCTACTGCTACTAAAATTTTAAAAGAATTATTTTATTTGTGTATATTACTACATATTATTATTTTTTTCTCCTTTAAAACATTCCATGATAAATAAATTTGCGACCTAATAGTACCTTTGGCTCTTTGAATGCTCAGCAAAGCATCGTAGTACTGTTTTTTATAATTCGCCAATTCAGACATTGAATTTGCCTGTTGCAGCACATTTATTGAGTCTAATTCACAGCTTTTGTTTTGGAAGCTGAAAAAATAATTTTAATTAAATAAAAAAACACTTTATTTTGTTTTAAAATTCTTTAAGTTGTAAGTTGTTTAATATTTAAGGGGCCGTCCATAAAGTACGTTATCAATATGAGGTTAATAGTGGTAAGGGGAGAGGGGCAGGGGTCTTTTCCCTTTTCCCTTATTTTTCCCCTATTCGAAATAATTTATTTTTTTCCCTATGTTTTCAAGAAACTTTACCTTTTCCTCGTTTTTTCGTTTAAATGCGAACTGAATTAATAGAATCTATTTGGTTGAAAACGTAATTATTTTGTTGAAAACGCAACTGTTATGTTGAAAAGACATATTTTGTTGTCAAAAGTGTAACTACTTGGTTGAACTGCATTGTAAGAAATTGATTTATTGTTTGTTTGTTAAAGGTTCATCTCTTTCGTTAAAAATTAAAATATTTTGATAATTTTTTTGCCTGAATTAATGTTTAAAAATAAAAATTTGTTTTCGCTTGAAAATTGATACTTTATATTGAAAATAAAAAATCTATCTGCATTACTTGGTGTAAACGTTTAAATTTAAACTATTTTTTCAAAAATGCATTTTTTTGTTGAAGCTGAATAATTTTAGTTGAGAATTCATCTATTTTGTTGAAAAATTAACTTTTTTGTTGAAAATTCATTTTTTCGGGTTGAAAATTCATCTGTTTTGAAGATAATTAATATATTTGGTTTCAAAATCCAACATGTTTGAAGTCATCCTTCCTGTTTGAAAATTAATTTTTTTGTTTGGTGGAAGTTTTTTATTTCGAGTTAAAACTTTAGGTTCAAGATGAAGATTCAGATATTTTGTTAACATTTCTTCATTTGGTAGACAAATAATCTTCCACCGTATAAAAGTCATTTTTCTTGTTTTAAAAATAAATTTTTTGTTTTACATTTTTAGATGAAAACTAAACTATTTGGTTCAAATTTAAAGAATTTGATATAAAATTTAATTTTTTGTTGAAAAAGCATGTTTTTGGATCGAAAATTCATCTATTTCGTTGAGGATTCAACTATTTTGTTACAAATCCGTTTTTTTTTTGTTGAAATCAATTGGTTGATAATGCGTCTTTGAGCAATAAAATAATCTTTTGAGGGTAGATTCAATTGGTTGAAAGTTCGTATGTTTTAAATGAAAATTAATCTTTTAAAGCGCAATTTAAAAAATTACATTTTAGGATAAAAAATGTGCGTAAAAACTTCATCTTCCTTGGTTGATAATTATCTTTTTTTGTTGAAAATTCACATTTTTAGTTGAAAATTTAACTATTTGGTAAAAAATAAACTATTTGATAGATAATTAAATCTATGGTTGAAAAACAATGTTCTTGGATCGCAAATTCATCTATTTGGTTGAGAATTCAACTATTACAAAAAAACGTTTTTTTTCTTTGAATTTCACTGGTTGACAATGCGTCTTTTGGGAATAAAATAATCTTTTATGGTAGAAAAGTCATCTTTCTCAGTTGAAAATGAACTTTTTTGTTGAAAATTTAACCGTCTTCTAAAAACTTTGTCTTTTTAGATTGGAAATTCAACTGTTTTTGATTGAATTTTAATTTTTTTTGTTTAAAAGTTTTGATAGAAAATCTTTTTTGATTGAAAATTCATCTATTTTGTTGAAAGTCACTCTATTTTCTCTGTTTTAGGAAAAAATTTTGGCTACATTATTTTTTGAGAGAGGGTGTTCAAAATTTTTAACGAAGTTTATGAACGGCCTCTTACCGGAAGTTTGGTTCTTCGAGCGAAAGTTCCTTGTTCGTATTCATCCTTTTTATCGAGTTTCCGGAAGAGGATTGATTTTCGATTTCATCAGTTTGCAATCGATTCGTAGTTCTTTGAGCCACTCTT
This sequence comes from Acraspis erinacei, assembly GCA_035041075.1. Lineage (NCBI taxonomy): Eukaryota > Metazoa > Arthropoda > Insecta > Hymenoptera > Cynipidae > Acraspis > Acraspis erinacei. The sequence continues at coordinate 41,222,216 of JAWWLR010000054.1, forward strand.
TCCGATTTTGGTCTTGTTGGAGGATTCGGCTTTTTCCTACGAATTTTCTTTTCACTTTCTTTTTTTGGTGTAGAAATATTTTCTCTTAGGATGCTACATTCTTTTTTAGTATCTGAATTTGAATTCGAATCTGAAGAAGTCGGTTTTGGATCCCTACCTAATACCGATCTCGTTATGATTTTTTTCCAACAATCTATGAAAGCGGAAGTTTCATCTGAAATTGCTTGATTTTTTCGCGGCGCAGCTTTTGGTTTTTGAACTGATACAGCTGAAAAAGTTCAAATATATTTAATTTTAATTTCCCTCTTGAGTATTTATAAATTTAAGGGTGACCGTAATAAATAATTCATTTTTGAAATCCTCTGACTTTTCACTCACTATTTTTTCATTTTTCCTGGCCACTAATACTTCAAGACCAAAATTTTAATCTTATAAAATTTTAAATATATAATCTTTTATAAAGTGAATAAAACAATTAAAAAGTTATATTTATAAATTTTTTATTAATTATTTTCAGGACTGCCACAGCCTACTTTACTCGAAAATTCATATGACTTGAAAAGAATTCAAGATAAATTCAAATGAATTGGGAAAAATTTTAAAAATAAAAAAATTACATTGATTTCAGTTTAATTTTCTGTCAGAATTTAGCGGAATGTATAGGATGCGTGAAGAATTTGATGAAATACCTAAGAATTCAAAGTGAATTTAAAAGATGCCAGGATGAATAAAAAAATTAATTCCATTGAAATGAGTGAATTTAGAGGAATTCAAGTGAATAAAAAAAATCAAGAGAATTCCGTCAAATTTAAATAATTTCAAAGAATTCAGGATGAATTAGTACGAATTTAGGGTAAATTGCAAATAAATTCAAATGCATTGCTAAACATATTTGAAACTATCTTCAAATCTTTTAAATCCTATAAAATTCCTCACTTCTTGCGAATAAATTCTTTAAAATCTATTAAAATATTATAAAATCACGTAAAATCCTATGAAATCTGATATTTCCTTAAATTTGTTTAATCGTTTGAAAATGTCTTGGACTATTTTAAGATACCCTAAAATCTTTTAAATCCTCTGAAATCTCATTAAATTACTAAAATTAATTAAAAATTCATTGTAAGCTTTCAAAATTCCCTAAAATATTTCAGATACTTTGAAATTTTTTAAATTCCTTGAAAAATATTCAACCTCTTTGAAAACGCATTGGAATTTTTTAAAATACCCTATAATATTCAAAGTCCTTTGAAATTACATTAAATTACTAAAATCAATTGAAATTCTGTTGGAAACTTTTTAACTTCCCAAAAAAATATTTCTAATCCTTTAAAATCTTTTAAAATCCATTGAAACTTTCAAATTCTTGAATCTTCTTTGGAATTTTTATAAATAGCCTTAAATCTTGCAAATACTT
>JAWWLR010000054.1:41246718-41259810 GCA_035041075.1 Acraspis erinacei
ACGCTTTCGACTTTAAAATGTCCAACTATGAAGGATTTCCATTTTGAAAAAAAAATTTTCTTCAAAAACTCGCATTTAAAAAAACTTGAAACTCCTCTTGATTGCGTCTCATTACAGATTCAAATGCCTGCCTCAAATTCACGTTCGCCAGACTTGCAGAGTGTTAGTGTCACTTAAGTCTTCAAAAAATATTTTAAAATTAACATTAAAAATTAATATCTCAATAAGAATAAATATTTTGTTACAGAATTCAAAGAACTACGAAGACATCGGGAGTCAGTGGGCTGATTGGGCCGAAAATATAAAAAACCAGTACAAAGGTAACAACAGGCACCATCACAATCACCACTAGATCCATGAGAGGAGGGTAATAATTATATTATTCCTTTCGACTTTAAAACCTGGTATCCAAATCTCGAATTAAATTTGTACACTATGAATAAAACGATACAACGAACACTAATCTCAGTCAATGAATCGAACCAAACTAAATCTCCTAAAAATTAAAAATATTCTTGAATTTTTGGTTGATTCTGAACCAATCTATTTAGATTATTACATTTTCCAAAGAGAAAAAATAATAATACAAAAAATTAATACACTTCTAAGATTGCTAATATTAAAATTCATTTTTTTCTTCTAATTTTTAGATAAAAGGACTTCTTTTCAGAAATTGCGGTTAATTATTTAGAACTCAATTAAAAGAAATATTCTATTTTATCAGGAATAATTTTATGCAATTTTTGTGAAAAGAAAATAGATATTAAAGTTTTCTCAAGTCTGCAAAGGAGAAAAACAATACGGAGACTGAAATTTTTCGATAGGAAACAAATACAGAGTTAATCTTTTTTATAAAAAAATTTTAAAAAGAGTAATATTTTTAGAAACATCTTACTTAAGAAAGGGATCTCTCAAGATACAAGAAAGTATGTCATAGAGTTATTAATTAGATAAAATAACTTTTTTATTAATATTAATCAAAATATACTTTGGAAATCTGTTTTTAATGGTAAATCGTTTTAACGCTCATTTTGCATAAAATTATTCACGATAAAACAGATTACTGTTCAAGCCTAATTAGAAATATTCTTGCTTTATTCGTTTCCGTGGAATGCTGGTAGCACAGGCACACAAGTGCAATCCTGCATCAAGTGCGTTGCTTTAAATTAAAAATGAGCAATGCGTTGCGCGCAGGGTAGCTTTGGTGTGTTCAACTTCAGCGAATAAAAAATCCTTGGATTGACTTGATCTCATTCCATTTGTATTTGGCTAAAAACTTTGTACAAAATAATTACACGGCAGTGATTGAAGTATTTGCAGGTTTACATCACTTGAAAACTTATGCAATAGTTTATAAAACGAGTATTTGGTACACGACGAAAATTCGTAAAAATCAGTAAGTCACTTGATTCTTAACATTGTTAAAAATTATTTAATTAATTAATTAATTAATACTCTATTCTTCAATTTACTAGGACTGTCTTTAGACTTTGGTTTACAGGTTTCAAGAAGAACGGAGCCATGGGATACCCAGAATTTTATACGAGGAAATTTAAATTGGAGATGAAATTAAAATTGCACTAATGTCGATAAAAAATATCGGTTAATAAATAGTTTTAATTTCCTCAAATTAGGATTGTTTTGTGTCTTTTTTTGGTGGGCGTCTTTTGGCTCTGATTTCTTTACACTGAGAGACTTAAGGATTCACTTTGTTAAGTTTAGGATTAATACTAATGACTAAGTCACCCGTTTTATTTTATTTTCTTTCGAGAACTTACTGTCACCTCGATTTTGTTACTTGTGTTACTAGACGTTCCACGCTAGAGTCAACTCTTATTATTAAAATTATTGATGTCAGAACGCTGCCAAGAGTCACCAGGAATCCAATTCCTTCGAAAATCAATTTTGGTGCAAAAATGTTCCATACCATCAAATGCCGGCAGTGGATTGTCGCGGCGAGCATGCAGCCAAATGTCTGCAAAGGGATTACCAAATTGTCAAAAATGTTAATTATGAATAGTTATTTCGGTGTTCTAGAAATTTCAATAAAGAATTATTGATTTATAAGATTTATAAGATTTTATAAGATTTATAAGATTTATTGATTTATAAGAATTATTGATTTATAAGATTCAAGTTAAGAAGTCGAATTGCTTAGAAAAAAGGTTGGCTTCTAAACAGGAAAAGATAAATTTTCAATAAAAAGCTCATGTTCGACCAAGAAAGATTAATTTTCAATCAAATGATTTATTTAAAAAGAATTCAACCAAGCAGTTGCTTCAAATTTCCAAACAAAAGAGATTAAATTTCAACTAAAAAGAGTTGCACTTTAAACAAAAAAGTTAATTTTCAACCAAAAATGAAGAATTGTTTAGAAGAGAGTTGAATAATTATTAAACGGAGAAGTTCAATTAAAAAATAATAATAATTTTCAATCAAAAAAGAAGAATTTTCGACCAAACAATTGAATTAAAAAAAAGTTAAATTATCTTCAACCAAACAGTTACATTACTTACTTCTATAAATGGCTGAACGTTTAATAGAAAAAGGCGAACAAAAAGTTGAATTTAAAAATTAATTTAAATGCATTTGCAGTTTAATTTTCATAAAAGAAAAATTAATTTCTAACAAAAAAGACGATTTTTTTAGAAGACAGCTGAATTATAAATCTGAAAATTAACATTTTTATTTAAAAAAAATGTTAGCCAAGAAAGAGGAATTTTCAACCTAATAGTTAGATTTTCAAAAAAAGATTAATTTTCAACCAAACGGTTCCATTTACAGCTAAATAGTTCAACTTCCAAGCAAGAGTCAAATCTGCAGCAAAATAGTTGAATTCTTAACCAAATTGTTGAATTTTCACGATAAAAATATAATTTTCGTTGACAGTTAGTTACATTTTTCAACAAATTTAATTTTCAATCAAAAAAGACACATCATTAGAAGGCAGTTGTAGTATCAACTTAAAAAATTGAGTTTTCAAGAAAAAATATCATTTTTAACAAATAAAGAAGAATTTTTTACCAAGCAATTGAGTTTGAGAAAAAATTCAACTATTTTCAACCAAATAGTAACATTTACTTATCATTTTTAACCAAGAAAGAGGAATTTCCAACCAAATATTAACATTTTCAAAAAAAGATTAATTTCCAAACAAACGGTTCCATTTACACCCAAATAGTTTAACTTTCAAAAATTAATTATTATAAAAAAAATACGACTTTTTTAGAAGAATGTTGAATTATCAACCTGAAAATTTAAATTTTTATAAAATAAAATCTTTTTTAATCAAGAAAGAGGAATTTTTAACCAAGTAGTTGAGTTTTCAAAAAAATATTAATTTTTAACCATACGGTTTCATTTTCAACCAAAAAGTTCAACTTTCAAGCAAAATAGACAAATCTGCAGCAAAATAGTTGAATTATTAAACAAATGGTTGAATTTTCAAGCAAAATAGATCATTTTTGTTGGAAGACAGTTCAATTTTCAACAAAAAAACTGAATTTTTAACCAAAAAAGATACATCTTCACAAGAAAGTTGTAGTATTAACCTTAAAAGTTGAATTTTCAATAAAAATTTAATTGTTCCCGATAAAGAAGAATTTTTGATCAAACAAGTCAAATTAAATAAAAAATAATAATTTTCAACCAAAGAATTGCATTTAAAACCAAACAGTTCCACTCTCAATCGAAAAAGACAAATTTTCAACAAAATAATTGAATTTTAAAGCTTGGATTTTTATTAGGTTATATTAATTCAGTCGATATTTAGGCTAGTTTTGCTAAAAATCTGATCTCTTTTAAAAAATAGTTCTTCTGTTATTTGAAGAATTAAAATAATATTACTGATGCTGTAATTTCAAATTAAAAAACATTCATTTTAATGAAAGTTTTTAAACTTACACAAAAATGTTATTTGCACAAAGATTTTTGCTACTGAATTTTTTCCTACTGTCGCTTCTTCCCAATTTTTGAAAAATGTATGGACTTTTAAAAATTATGCATTATTTTTTCGAAGAAAATACTATCTACAACTCTACTGTTTTCATTTTTGATACTAAATTTTTCTATGAGTGAAAAAGATAAAATAATTTCTTGTAAAGAAAACATTTTTAATAATAACTATATTTTCAGATTATTTATTTATTTTCTAAATTGCAATCAATAGAGTTTTTGGGAATGTTTTGTGCGATAAAACGAGTTATGATTTATTAAGATTGAACAATTTTTTTTAAATGTGTAAGAAGCGACTTAAAGAAAAAAATTTAATTACAAAAAGTATTACTAAAATAATTATTTTTTCGTAAGTTTTAAACTTTTATCATAACAAAAAAAGGTTTTTGCATTCATAATAAATTACTGGTAATATAATTTCAAATATCAAAATCATAGCATTGTTTTCCAGAGATCGAATTTTTTTGTACAAACCTTAAGCCAAAAAAACAAGAAAATAGGAAGTTTCTTGAAAAAAGGGGAAAAAATTATTTTAAAAAAGGGAATAAGGGTAAATTTGAAAGTCTGGATAATAATAAAATATGAAAACTTACTCTCATTCCATGAAAAAGGACATATTTGCCACAGGCGGAGAAAACCGAAGCTTGAAAAGCACTGTCCCTTTCATAAAGTATTAATTCTCCTTTTTGTGCACATTCCTTTAATTGGAATTTGGGCTTAACCACAGTTGGAAACATGATTCCAAACGTGAATGGAACAATTACTAGAAGAGGTACAGTTACACCAAGAATTAAATAAGACCCAAAGGTATTTATCCCTGTAAATGATAAAATTAAATCATTACATTTTCTCATTTCATTCAATTATCATATTTAAATTCACTCTATTATTTAAAAGCCTACTAAGAAAACTTACCAATAAGGATCGCTTGAACTATATTATTATTATTATCTACTCCGACAAAAGCTGCATCCCAATGAATTGTTGGAAAAGCAGGCTGATGTCCTGTTCCATAAAAGAAGTACTCGGCCACTAAATACCAGCAAAGCAGAGCAGAATCCGGAACTCGAAGCAACTCATCTAAATTAAACAATTAAGGAGCAAATTGTACAAATTATATTTCACTTGCAAAATTTCCCACGGTGCCGCCGAATCACGACTAAATGAACAAAAATGAAAATTTAATCTTTTCGGGCAAATTTTGTTTTCGATTTGAGTATTTAATTAATAATAAAACGTTGCCTACTTTGTTTACTGGATTTTGTATTCATTATGTTTATATCATATGCACAAATATTCCAAGTTGAACACTGAAATAACCGATTGGGCCCGTTTTGAAAGAAGTCGATATTTGTGTTTAATTTGAAATGCAAACATTTCCCTACAAATATGTAATAAATGTTTCTTAATATTTGTTTATCGGCTTTTTTATTGCACACTCACTGAAATCTTTTCAAATCTCATTAAATCCCTTCAAATCTTTGAAATCTTGTTAGAATCCATTGATATCCTTCGAAATTTGTGCAAATAATTCGATATTACACATAAATAAATTAATAAATTAATAAAGAAAATAAAGAAATTCTTTGATATCCGTGAATTTTTTTAAATATTTCAAAATCTCTGAAATTCTCTTAAAATCCCTCGAAATCGTTCGAAATTTAATGAAATCTATTCCCTCAAAATATTGTAAAATCCTTTGAAAAGTTGAGGTTCTCTAAAATTGTAATAGTTAATTTCTTCAATCTTCAAATCCTTTAAAATCATTTGAAATCCTACCCTAAAGCTTTTTTAAGCCCCTGAAATCTTTTAAAATTCATTGAGATCTCATTAAATCCCTTAAAATCTCAGGAAATCTCGTTAAATTCCATCAAAATTTCGGAATTTTGAAATCCCTTGAATTCTTAAATATTTTAGCGAGATAAATTAATTAAATAATTGAACAATACTAAAAACATAATAAATAATTTCTGGAATATGTCTCTAGAATCCTTGAATTTGAATAATAATTCAGACATTTTAATTTTATATCCTTATGCTTAACATTCAGTGAATATTTAGGTAAAATAATGTGAGAACTTTATGTTTGAATTTTCCACCAAAAAGACGATTAAAGAAAATACATTAATTCTCAATCAAATAGTTGAACTTACGAATAAAAAAGATCAATTTTCGAACAAATAGATCAATTTTAAAGTAAGAAAGATAAGTTTTCAAACAAAAATGCAATAGTTAAATTATCAGTTAAAAAATTATTTTTAAAACAATTTAAAATTAACTTTTAACGAAGTAGTTTTATTTTTAACCAAAAAGATGAGTTAATTACTAAAATTATCAATATTTAATTGCAATACGCTAATTTTTAAGCAAAAAATAAATTTTCAGACTAGACTATTAATTTTCAAACAGGAAAATTAATTTTCTACGAAGAAATACGATTTTTCAAGAAAATAGATGAATTTTTCACCAAAAAAGACCAATTTTCAACCAAATATTTGAATTTTCCACGAAACTCATAAATTTCTAATTAAAATGATAAACCTTCACCTGGAATAGATACATTTTTACAAAAAATATGAATTTTTGAGACAAGAGTTCAATTTTGAACTAAGTAGTCTTATAATCAACCGAGAAGATGAATTTTCAACTAAGATTATTAATATTTATAGTTTTGCCTGCTGGTATAAAATAAATATTTTTTTGAATATTGATTTTTATTTTTAAATTGTGACATTTTATCTGGTCAAAAACATTAAGATAATAAATATCAAACATTCGGCTGTTTGAAAAATTAACCTCGCCTTTCCGTAGCTAAAGAAAAAAAGAAGTTTCATTCAAAAACAGAATAACTGTATTTTTAGTTCACAAAATTGATTTCAAACGAAAAAAATAATTTTTCAACTAAATATTTCAATGTAGTAATATAAAGCTACTTTTACAAATGAAGAATCATTGTTACTCAATTTGATATTGCAATTAAAAAATAATAATAAGCACGCTCTCGAAAAAATGCCCTTACTTCAAAAAAAAATCCCTGACATTTCCAGGTTTTCCAGGTAAGTTGACACCCTGCATTAATTGAATACTCAAATTGAAATTTTTTTAAAATGGCCAACAAATATTATATTTTAATTTTTATCTTGAAATGTTAATGGGGCAGCAGACAACCATAAAATTAAAACTTTAGAAATAACTCACCAATATTAGTAGCGTTCCGGTATCGATCAATTCCAGTAATTCCTAAAATACAAATGCAGGTACCGAAGAGAGCAAAAATGCTCGGAGCGAGAACATGTCCAAGCAAAAGCGCATGGAGAAGCATGAAAACCATGCTATACATAATAAAAGTAGCACTGTAAATTGTGCCCAATCCATAAACAATTGGCAAATCATCACCCACGTCCGGTTTCTTTTGATAAATCATGTCCTTCATTCTCTCGAAGAGTCGCGGGACAACATTTTCTCCTTTATAAACATTGATAGATTCCTTCTTCTTCGGTAGGACGTAGACAGTGAGAGGCCGATAAAAAAGCAGGAAGATCCCCAGTAACAATAAAACGTAGATCATTCCTGGCAGAGCATTAATTTGCCATGAGAGAACAAACTTGACTTTCGCGTCTTGTGGAAGCCTCAGAACCCAATAACATCCCATAAAAACAACAATAACACCCGGACAATATTGAGCATAAATAGTACTCGGGGCAAAACCAACAAGATTTCCACAATTTCTCATCCAAAGTCTAACAATTGTTATATAAAATGCCAGAACTACAAGAGCAATAACGAGAAGGAGTTTCTCAAAATTTTTCGAATCAATCGAACCCGCCTTGCCCATCACAACAGTCGAGCACATGCTTTCCTGCAAATCGTCACGACATCTCCAGAAATAATTCGAAATTCTCACGGCACAGCAGGCGACAAATCCAAGCGATAACATAATCATCCAGAAGGCAGATTTAGACAGTGTCTTCGGGAAAAGCTTGGATTTCTTTTCTGGAATTTCCGGCGGACTTTCTTTCCTCACATTGTAAATCATCATGCAGATGAGGGTGACAAGAAGAAAGGAGAGAACTCTGTTCTCGTTGATGACGTAACTGTTTGAAAAAACACAGCAAAGCGTCAACAACAGGACAGTTCTAGCGAAATATTTCGTTTTTCTGTGTCTGCTGTTGTACCACTTTGTGGAAATCGCATCCCAGTTTTGCACAACTAAAAGGGCAAGAAGAGCAACGGAGATGCTTCCGGTGGCAAAGAAGAGAGTACTTTTGAGATCATCGAGATAGTTCAGTCCGAAGAGTCCGCAGACGACAGCTACTGATGCGAGATTTGTGAGGATGGCACATCGAAGAAAAGAGGAGTCCAATACCTTGGTTAAATTACCTTCGGGAACTCCGTTGACGAACATGTAGAAGAAGAAGAGAGTGCAGAACATCAAAACAAGGCCCTTGGATATCAAAGTGGAGTCAAATTGCACCCAGATTTCTACACAGGTCTCACGTAGATCTCGCAAATACTCTTTGCCGTCCTTGATAAAAGCTTCGTATTCCTCTATACGATTGATGTTCTCCACTTGGTCCGAAAGCCGATTGTATTTTGAGTGGAGTTCGTTTAGTTTTTCGGCGGAGAAGAGAAAAGTGTCGGCAGAGTAGGCATCTATGTATTTTTTTGTTTGAGCAATGTTTCTCCAGAGAGAATGAACGGCGTAGTCCATGTCGTTGAAAGTTGAATTTTTCGAAAGGGTGGGCAGAGAATCAAGAATGACGGATCCGAGATTTGAAAATGGAACTGGAGTTCCTGAAATTGCGGCCAAGGTTGGAACTAGATCAATTTGATTGACAATTGCGGAACTACTGCCGAGAAATCGATTTATCAAGGGAATTTTTGAGTAAACGAACATTCCAGCTTCCACTTCGTTTGGACTGGCGCCGCCATGATCGCCTGTTTCGGTCATTCCATGGTCTCCAATCACGATGAGAATCATATCTGGAAATTAAGAGGTTTATTTGGTTTGAAATTAATACGGGAACGTTCATTAATTACGTAAGGATGATTTTCGAAATTTCAGACCCTCTCCCACTCTATTTTAAGGATTCGTGAGATTTTCGTAACGCCCCCCCCCCACACACATACATTTCTTACGTAAGATTTTATATTTTGTACTCAATAAATAAACGAGGGAGGATTAAATACATCGGGTCGTTTGAATTTTTTCAAATATTTTGAATATATCTGAAATGTTTGCGAAATATTTAAAAAATTTGTAAAATCTTTTAAAGCTGTCTGAAATATTTTCAAAATATTGGTGAAATTATTGAAATCTTTGTGCAATCTTTGATATTTATCTGAGATCTTTGCGAAATGTTTTAAATCTTTAGAAAACCATTCAAATCTTTCTGAAATATTTGCAAAATATTTAAAATATTTTTGAAATATCTGATAATATTTGTGAAATTTTAAAATCTTTGGAAGCCGATTTCAATTTTCTTGAAGTTTTTGCGAAATATTTGAAACATTTTAAACATATTCGAAATCTTTGCTAAATACTTAAAATCTTTATGAAATAACTAAAGTATTTGTCAAATCTTTGAAATCTATCTGAAATGTTTTAAATCTTTGGAAAATCATTCAAATCTTTCTGAAATGTTTGGAAATTTTTGCAAAATATTTAAAGAAAATCCAATAATATTTGTGAAATTACTAAATCTTTGGAAAATCATTTAAACCTTCGTGAAATATTTGCGAAATATTTTATAGTATTTGTGGAATTACTGAAATCTTTGTGAAATCTTCGGGAAATTATTTAAGCCTTTGTGAAATCTTTTAAATCTATTCGAAATCTTTGCTGAATAATTAAAATGCATATGAAACAATTGAAGTATTTCGCAAATCTTTTGACTTGATCTGAAATCTTTACGCAATATGTGAAATTTTTGTAAAATCTTTGAAATATTTGCAAAATATATAAATATTCAACCTTTGAAGTTTATCTAAAAATTTTTGATATTTTTTAATCTTTGGTAAATCATTCAAATATTTCAGAAATCTTTGGAAGTTATTAAAATATTTTTTTAATATATCTTATAATATCTATAAAATTTTTCAATCTTTAGAAAATCATTTTAATCTTCGTAGAATATTTGCAAAATATTTGAAATATTTGATAGTATTTGTGTAATTACTGAAATCTTTGTGAAATCTTCGGGAAATTATTTCAGGTTTTGTGAAATCTTTTAAATCTATTCGAAATTATTGCTGAATAATTAAAATCTTTGTGAAGTATTTGGCAAATCTTTTGAAAATATCTGAAATCTTTACGAAATATGTGAAATTTTTGTATAATCTTTGAAATATTTGCAAAATATTTGTGAAATTATTGAAATCTTCGTTCAACCTTTGAAATATATCTGATAATATTTGTGAAATTTTTTAATCTTTGGAAAATCATTTTAATCTTCGTGAAATTTTTGCGAAATATTTGATAGTATTCGTGTAATTAATGAAATATTTGTGAAATCTTCGGGGAATTATTTAAGCCTTTGTGCAATCTTTTAAATCTATTCCAATCTTTGCTGAATAATTAAAATCTTTGTGAAATAACTCAAGTACTTATCAAATCTTTTGAATATAGCTGAAATCTTTGCGAAATATTTGAAATTTTTGTAAAATATTTTAAATATTTGTGAAATTATCGAAATCTTCGTGCAAGCTTTGAAATTTATCTGCAATCTTTACGAAATATTTTAAATTTTTGAAATATTTGGAAAATAATTCAAATTTTTCTTAAGTCTTTTAAAAATGTTTAAAGTATTCTTGAAATATCTTATAATATTTGTGCAATAATTGAAATTTTTTAATCTTTGGAAAATCATTTAAATCTTCGTGAAATTTTTCTAAAATATTTTGAAAATATTTGATAATATTTGTGAAATTATTGAAATCTTTGGGAAATCGTTCATATCTTTCTGAACTCTTTTTAAATCTTTGCGAAATATTAAAAATACTTTTAAAGTACGTGGTAATATTTGAGGAATCGCTGTGAAGTAATTAAAGTCTTTGTAAAAACTTTGACCTCTATCCGAAATCTTTGCTGAAAATTAAAGTCTTTGGAAAATCATTTAAATCTTTGCGCACTCTTTGAAATCTATCGGAAATCTTTCTGAAAAAATTGAAGTTTTGTGAAATCTGTTAAATTTATCCGAAATTATTGTGCAAGTTTTTAAATCTTTGGGAAATTATTAAAATCTTTTTAAATCCTTGAGAAATATAACAACTATTTTTTAAATATTTAGTTAGATTTGAGAAACTTGTGAAATCTTGGAAAAAGTTTTGAAGTTTTTGAAATTCTGAAATCATAAATTTTTGTGAAACAATTGAAGTCTTTGCGAAATCTTTTAAAATAAGTCGGAAATCTTTGTGAAACCTTCAACATTTTCACGAAATCTTTAGAAAAGTACTAAACCATGCGTGCAATCTTTGAAATCTACCTAAAAACTGCACGAAATTCTTGAAATATTTGGTAATATTGGTGAAATCTTTGGAAAATCATTGAAATCTTTGATAATATGATACTGAATTTCAAAGGATACCGAAGGATATCGGCAGGTTTTTAGGGATTTTATGGAATTAAGGTTTTAAGAGAATATTACAAGGTTTTTTTTATAAGGCTTTGAAGATTTTAATCGATTTCACAGTTTTTTTAAACGGTTTAAAGGGATTTCAAGAGATTTGAAAACAAGCGATGGCATTTCTATAGATTTTAAAGGATTTTAAGGTTTAAACGAATTTTAGAGGAACTTCAACTATTTTAAGGGATATCGCAAGATTTCGAAATATTCTACGAAATTTAAAGGATTTGAAAGATTTTAAGAGATTTCAAAATAAGTCACGGAATTTTAAAGGATGTTATGTGGTATCAAAGTATTTCCACGAATCTCAAAGGATATCAAGAGATCTTATTTTTATATCAAAAATTTGAAGGGATTTCAACAGATTTTCAAAGAAATTTAAGAATTAGATGCGATTTTGAGAATTTTAAGGATTTTAAATTTTTTTAAAGAGATTTCCAATAAGCTCAATCGTTTTAAAGAATTTTCAAAATATTACGTATACGATATCCATCGAATTCGAAGGAGTCCAAGCAATTTTTACACAATTAAAATTTTTTTAAAGTGATTTACAAAGTCTTCCATGGAATTCATAGAATTTTAAAGAATTAAAAAAATGTCCAGGGATTCCACAAAATTTCATTAAAGTTGTAGTATGAAATATTACATAATAAAAAATGAATAAAGAAAATAATGATGTAATGTGTATAATAGTATAAAAAGTAATTTCAAGGGGCAAAACAAGTATTAATTAACAGGTTTTAAACATCTAATTAGAAAGAGGAAACTTACGTAATAAATGCTTTGCTCCCTAAAGAAATGGGTTTTTAAATCAATAAAAATTGTTCATACCTTCTTCCAAAGCATCAACGACTCTTTTTATAAGATTATTAGTCTCGTTTAATTTCCTGGTCATTTCCGGATGATTTGCTCCATGCTTGTGGCCACAGTGATCGACTCCCAAGGTATGAGCCACAAGCAAAGACCAATCCTTTTTCTTCAATTCAGGAAAAATTCTCTTCTCCACCTCCTGATCAACAGTATCCAAATCCCAAACATTAAAAGAAGGAGCTGGAAATTGCCTCAGGAATTTTCCGGGAAAGAGTTTAATCCAGGTATCATCGCCCATAAAAACTACTCCATTCTTTGAGGTGTGTTCGACTATATTGTCCTCGATGATATTCTCAGCGTCAAAGTTTGATCCGACATCAACGAATGTCGGAAGAGTTCCGGTAGTGATGCTTTTTAAGCGCTGCATTGTAGTCGTTGGTGGATCTGCTATAAATTTATAGAGACGAGTTAGAAGTGGATATTTCTGGGTCAACTCGTTTACGATTGGAATTTTGTTTCTGTAGTAAGATGAGGAAGTATCTCCTTCGTGCCACTCGATGAATTCGTATTTTAGGGCGTCGACCACAAGCAGAACGACTTTTGCTCGAGGTTCGAGACATAATATTGCCGAGGATTCAGGATCTTGAAAAAGACCTTCCTTGCTGCAGTAGGCCGAATCCTTGCATGGACTGCATTCACCTGA
>JAWWLR010000054.1:41284346-41295030 GCA_035041075.1 Acraspis erinacei
ATTCGCCAAAAAACCTGTGACATCCTTTATGGAAGCTCCCTATAGCGCTAGGGCTAGTATTACGGAGTTTCCCGTAACGTTAGTCATGTATGACCTATAAAGGAGGTTACTGAAAATATTAGATATTATTTAATTTTATATTACAATTTTCAACAAATTTAGAGAACCTCTTGAAAAAATTTCGTGACTTTTTCCCCAGGGTTTTCCAGGTATATAACATTTCCCTGGCAAATACAGGTTTCCATATGGTTTTCCAGATGAGTAGACACCCTGCTTCCTTAATACAGTGCAAAATCAGAAAAATAAGACCAATTGGTAATTTTCACTCACATCCTCCTTAAATCCCAACCACATATTCAAAACCAAAAATACCGAAAGTAGAAGCATCCGGTCTTGGAATTCCGATACTCTCACGGTCCAGACTGTTTCGAAAAGTATCTGATCATTCTTTGAACAGCAGGTAGTAGGCAAACGACACGTATAGGGCTATAGGCTATCCAGTATGCACCTATCCCGCAAGCGCTGGTCCCATACAAACACCATAGTTAGGTAAACAGTTAGGGGGCAGGAGATGAAATCAAGATTGAGAAATAATCTCGAATTACGTTGTTTGCCAACAGACGCGCAATACTGTGGAAGGAGATTAGATCGGATAAAATCAGATAGAATGGAAGTTAGGTTGCGCCTCGTCAAAACTCAAAAGCCAAACAAAAGGGTGGTCTATCTGAAAAAGTAGGAGTATAGCTGAGGGCGGTATTGTAACAATCGCGAGTCTTCCTTCCTCGGTTTCGGTCGCCTAATCTATCATCTATCCTAAGGATATGCATCTCTATGAACCAGTAACCTTAGCTACAAGTGGGTGGGAGAAAACCAGATTCAAAACCGAAAACCTGATTGAAATCTCAAATCTTTTTCAGGCACCGATCGGCCACTTGAGTGCCATCGGATCTTTGATCAGATGTTACAGGTGACGGTATTACTTTCTTTGTAAATCTCTTTCTTAACCCATGTTTCTTCTATTGCCCTTTAGGAAAATACAATAATATCCTTTGACTTAATACGTAATTCTCTTTTATTATCGTTCGTTCCCATGATTTTAGTTTGCTAAAGAAATCAAGGGTCCTGGAAATGCGATTTATTGCCCCAAACTAATTGTTTTGACTATCGTTTTCCATAAATTATGGAGATCTTAATTTTTGGGCAGATTATGTTAATAACCTCAGCAAGAAAAAAATCTAAAAATATGGGACAGAGTACATGCTGTAGAGTGTAGATACATTTTTTCTCTATACTGTTACAGAGTTTTGAAATTTTCAGTCGAATAGGAATTATTTTTTGATGAGTGAAAGGTTATTGGAAAATACCATCTTAAATAAGACTTAACTTTGAATGGCTGTTAGTCTCTGAAAATAAATGAAAAAAGCTGCAAGAAATATATGAATTTCATTGGTTATTTATGTGCACAATTGTATATATTTTAGTGTCAGAAATAATTATTATTTGTTAATAAGTTAATGACGAAAGGTTATTATGAGATCTTCGAAACTAAGCAACTTAGAGAATAACTCTTGAAGAAAGTTGCACATTTTTGTATGCTAAAAAAGTATGCAACTCTTTCTGGGTAAAATAGAAGTTTTTTGGAACATGTAATGGGAGTGACAAAATTACGATGGTCAGTTTCGCCTTCTAGATAATATCAAGTACCATCCACATTTTTGCTCCATAGTAAGACAAAACATAATTTTATTTTATAGTATGTTTGAATACCCACATGTGTTTCAGGCTCACTATAAGGATAATCAAATCGACACTCCAAAGTGTCAATCAGAAGTGGCTGTGTCGAAACTAAAACAGTCAGGGCCGCTTTTACAGTTTCCACTTGAAGGGCATAATATTGCGCAATATACTCGACTGAGTACTCGCGCACTGCGGCCCTTCTGAGGCATTCCGAGGCAAGACTCGAAATCGTCTCTCAACTTGACCCCTGAGAAACTTCGAGCGCCAGCAGTTCTAGGAATTACAAAACCAGACCAGATTCTATGGGACTTGAAGTTTAGCTCGCAAATACTTTTTTATTTAAATAAATCAAAATACTTTATAAATATAGAGAATTTCTCGTGTCTCCTGTAAAATTCGAGATTTGGTATTTACTCCCTTATGCCTCGGGATCCTTTAAATATACACTCTATAAATTTAAATCACTTCGAACTTGACTGATTAAATTAATCCAGCGTGTTATGATTAAAAACTCAGTGATTGATACTGACAAAATAGTCGGTTTAGCAGATGAATCGGTCAGTATTGCTGACTGAATCAAATAGTCACATGAATTGACTGATTTTTAGTCAATTTAAGAGACTGATTTTTCTCTTATAATAAGGCCCTACGCTTGAATAAACAAAGTGTCTCATCGTCCTGAAATTCGGGATGAGTAGTTAAATATATGTCGTAAGTTTCGCTTCTTTTCCCGAAACTTCATTTTCCAGCTCTGCCATTTTTTCGAGATGAGCAGACACAGTCTTTAATTATAATAAAAATTATCCGTAAATGGCTTATTAGCAGAATTTAAATTACTGATTAGATCAGTTAAAATCACTGATTTCAACTATTGTTTCTTTTCAATTAAAACCTTTTTTGTTGAAATGTCAACTATTACATTTTTTGTCAGGAATACAACTTTCTGATTGAAAATTCCACTAATTGGTTGAATTTTGAACTACTTTGTTAAAAATACATTTTTTGTTGAAGATTTATTTAAGATACATTTTTTTCTTCAAAATTAATTTTTTCAAATTAAACTTGAACTATTTCATTTTAAACTAAAAATTAATCTTTTTTAGTTTAGAATTCAACAATTTAATTCAAAATTCATCTTTTTTGAACGAATTCTATTGATTTTTATTTTAAAAATGTATTTTTTTAAAATTAAAATTAATTTTTTTATTGAAAACGATACAATACCTTTTTAGTCAAAAATGGATCTTTTTTGGTTAGGAATTCAATTACTTTTGAATGAGAATTCAACTATAATTTTGTTGAACATTCTTCTTTTCATTTTTTATTGAAAATTGATCTTTTTGTCGCAAACTGAAATATGTGGTTGAAAATTAATATCTATTTGTGAAAACGCTTTAACAATTTTGTTTGTTTTTATATTCATCACTTTAGTTAAAAATGCATCTGCTGGGTTGAAAATTACAATATTTCGTTCAGGATTCATTTTGTTGCTCGAAAATGTTTCTATTTTATTTGTGGTTAAAATTTGATCTTTCTAAGTTTAAAATTGAACTATTTGGTTGAAAATTTATTCTTTCAGTTGAAAATTCATCTATTGTTGAAAATTGAATTATTTTGTTAAAAATTCTGGTTTGGAAATTCAGTTACATACTTAGTTTAAATTGAAAGTTGAACAGGCTTTTAAAAACTCGTTCTTTTAATTAGCGATGCATTATTTAGTTGAAAATTAATTTTTCTATTTTGAAAATTAATTTTGTTAATTGAAAACTTAACAATTCCATTTTCGGTTGAAAATGTAAAAATATGACTGTTGATAGAAATGAATCAATGTGATTCAGTGATCTGATCTGAAAATAATCTATTTTTATAATTAATAATAATTTTTTCTCGTGACTGGTGAAAAAGAACATTTGGATGATTATCCCTCATTCTACATCTTTTTAGATAAGTTAGTAAACAAAAAATGGATTTTTTTGTATTAGGAGGTAAGTTTATAGATATTCAGTGATATGGGTGTGTTTGAAGGGTTGGTTCTCGGGTTCGTTGGTATTATATATTGGGATCTGTCGAGGGCTTTTAGGTTTGACCGTTTCATCGGTGCCCCGGCTATTACGCTACGGTCGTAATGTACGTAGGTGCATATATCTATATCCGTCATTTTTTTCACCTCGGCTCCCTTCCAGGCAGCGGGTTTAAAAAATGAGCACGAACATTATTTTTGCACCCCTCTCGACGATTCGGCTGACCGGTCCAGCCACTCGGCGAATCCGCCGGCTTGCAATGTGCCGCGTCAGCGAATGTGAAAATGAACAAAAAAAAGGGGGAGAGAAAAATTATATATTTCCCAGTGGTTCGCTTGGACGGTCGTTTTAGGACAGATATGCCGGCCGTATGTCGGAGCCAGGAAGCCATTTTCAATTCAATCTGTTAAAACCACGTCAAAAAGTCACACCGATATATTTCACCCTTGTGCGTCTCGTGCGGATATCTCCGCCTAGCGATCCGGCGAAAACCTCTGCCAACGGCAAATAGCTCACATTCGGGTATAGAAATATCGATATCTGATGTGTCGCGTAAATCCCTCGCGTGGAAACACCTAGAAGTGTGAAAAATGATTTTTGTATGAAATCCACAAAATTTATGGTGAAAATTATGCAGGCTTTTGTAGGAAAACGCGAAAAAATAAGGAGATTGTTACCCCTGCGGCCACGCGAACAAATGAGGGTGTGAAATGTTGCACGTAATCGGTCAAGCAGGGTAAACGCGAGGTGGGTATTTCAAACTGAGGTAAACTTTCTGTGGTGAAAGGACGAATCGGATAGAAAGGGGTAGCAATTTTTAAATTGGAATGGGAAGAAGGGGGGAGAATTGGACATAAAAAAGCGCAGAAACGAATTCAGTTTTATGCAATATTAACTGATTTGTGATAATATTCATTTTGTGCTCTACACCATTTTTATGACCAATTTTCTTACTCTTGTGCTATCTATTTCTCCCTCTAAGAACATATACTATTTCAGTTTCCAATCATATTGTCTCATTGTCATTAAGTTTTATTTGTGCCTCCTTGCCATTATTTATATCCTTCTCTATCATCATATTTTCTCCTTATTAAATTCCTTTATCCAACGGGGTCTATTCTTTTTAATCCGTTTTATTATTGTTTATTTTTTTGCCACATTTTATCATAATTTTTAGTCTAATCCCCATTTCAATGATTCTCCCCAATTTTCTTCTTTCCAAAAATGTCACCTATTCCTATTTCATTTTACAATTCGCATCCTCTTTCCATATCTAAGTATTTTTTTCATCTTCCTATATTTGCAATAACTTCATACATTTCGAGATAATTCACTATTTCATTCTACTGCTCATTTTGTTATCCTATTTATTCTTTTTCTAAAAATTAACACATTTTTGAATCATATTCTATTACTTTTCAAGTTTTCATTTTATTACTCGTTCCAAACTATTCTACCACAGGAAAAGTATATTTTGTTACTGCTTAACTTTATTTCAATATAAATTAAGCCAAAATCTTTTGTGTTAAATCTTGATTTAAGGATATTTTTTGTTTTAAAACTATAGAAACTTTCCACTTTTCACTGCCAATACTCTATGACAACTTTTCACTTTTCCTTCTATTCTTCTTAAGATCAATTTGATACTTTCTCATCACAGTTTATTATTTTAAATGATAGAATCTAAAAGAATAAAGTCTAATTGTAAAGGATCAAATTGTGAGAAAGGAAAATAGAAAGTGAAGTGAAAAGTTGGCGGAGAGGTTTTTGGATCATAAAAAAGACTATAGAGTTTATGAAAAGCGAAAGAGGATAAAAATATAAAACAGATTAGAAAACGACATAGTCATTAAAAAAATAATAGGTTAAAAACAATTAAAAATTGATAGATAAGGATGAAAATATTTTAAAAAGTAATACGATTCAGTTTTAAAATAGGATAGAAAAGGAAAGGATTAGTGAGATTTAAAAAGTTCCTTTTCACACTTTTTAAATATTTCTATCATTTTCTAATCTGTTTTATATGTTTATTCTTTTCCCTTTCCAAAAATTCTAGTCTTTGGTATATCCCCATAATTTTTTCCTTACGCAGAAGTACAGAATATTATATTGTACAATAGACAGTGCAAAAAACTGGATAGCACTCATATGAAAAAGGAGAAAATTTATTTTAAAAAAAATGACATAAAAATGAATAAGTGAGATCGATTATGAGAACAAAGGATATGAACTGATAGAATTATATGAAAAAATATACAGAAAGAATAAATGGATTACAGTTATTATTGATGGGATTTATTGTGTATGATACTTGAAGCATACATCACGAATTATAAGTGTACATAATATAGGGTAAGCAATTATATATGTTACATTTATGATAGCAGAAAGGTTACTGGAACAATACAACTTTTTGTGAAGTATTAATCTATACTTTATCGTATTTATCTTTGGACAGGTTTAAAGAAAGTTATATAATTCTCAATCTAACTGAAAAGCAGATACAATCAGTTTACATGGTAAAACACATGCAATGTTATTGTAACCTTTTTTTTAAGCGAAAAATCCATGACTTTACGCACTTCAAAATTTACCCGCCATAAAAATTATTCTTAATTGCGTTATTTAATGGCGCAAATCGTATAAAGAAGATTCGAAAAATGCGTTAGGCAAAGGGATGGGGCCCAAATTCTTCCAAGTCTGCTTGCCAGTTTTGTTTCGAACAAGTTAAATATCTTTTTTACACAAACAGAATTATTTGGCCTCAAGATTAGGTGAAGTTAATTGCATAATGTCAATCTTTGCTGTAAAAAGATTCTTGTTACGAGATGTGAAAATTCCCTTAACCGTAAGTTTAAGAGGAAATTCCATTTGTGTCAAGAAACAGTCTCTTGGTACAAGGGAAATTTCTCTAATTGAATAAAAAACGCCGATTGTATTTCCCTAAACAAAGCCATCCATGATATTCTCTTGCAATTTGTCGGTTTGAAAGAACAACCCACACAAATGAGTCAATCCGCCTCCGAATCGAGGGTACAGTAGGTACATAATAGTCAGTTACACGAAATGAAAAGTAATTTCTCGCATTGTGTCATGAAGCGTGTACCTCAGCGTTGTGTTCGGTAGGGGTGAGATACGTAGGTAAGTAGATATATACAGGGTCGAAACCATAATACATACAATCATACATACATGCGTATACAATGCCTTTATTCCATTCTCATTGCGGGTAAATAACATCTGTACATTAGATCACTATAAAATCGGTCGCCATTGCGAGCTACAATAGCTCGACCCCATTCAAATCTCGTAGAATGCGATTCAAAGAAACCTCGTCGCGTGACGGTGATGCCGATGATGGTCACGACCCTTGTGGTGGTGGTGGATGGTGCTCCTTGCCAAGCGGAAAAAGAGGACACGCTGATACAGATATGGTATTCGTGCCCGCGCAGGGATGAAATATGAAAAAATGGAAAGAGGAGAGAGAAGAGAGGAGATAAAAAAAGAGAAATTGAAATAGACTAAGCAAGAAAAAGAAAGATGCTAAGGATAAAGAAGGCTATGCTATATAGCAACGAAGAGAGACAGGGGTTAAAACAGTTGGTCGAAACAATAGGCGGAGCATGGAGAGAAACGTCTGAGCATCGCCTGCATTGTGCGTTTATATTAAACGGGTTTTAAATAAAGGGTAATGTGTTAGTTCGTGATCTTGCTTCTGTGTGTAGCATGGTATACAATACTTATAAACCGGGTAGGTGGGTTGCGCGGAACGTGGGTAGGTAGGTATGTCCCTTTCACTCGGCTCTCCAGGCAGATATAAACTCTTAACATCTCTGTGGGACGCCGCTGTGGACCAATGAGAAGCCGAGACAGGCGTGGTCGCTTCCAGCGGAGGGTCCTGTTTGGTGGAAACCCTGGGGTGGAACACTGTGGCACAGTGTTTTATTTCGCGCGCTGGTGGAGGGGCTGTTAGTTTCTGCCCTATCCTTCCTTACACCGTACTCTCCTCTCCCAAAGTTTCACTCATGACCCCTCATCACCCCCTCATCACAGTGCCACCACCTCCGCGAACAGCCTCGCGGCGACCAGCGCTTTACCTGAATCGAGTCTCCCGGGATGCTGCAATTGTTGACAACACCGAGGGTAGAGGGGGAGTAGGACACGAATCGTAGGGTGCTCCCAAATCAGCATTTCGACCTCAACACCCCGTACGAGCAGTTCGCGTAGTCATGCGCGGCACCCCCAACGCACCCTCGACAATATCTGACGATAACTCCCAGCCAGGAAGGTTACTGTGCAGTGGATGTATCGGGGGTGTAACGCAACGCGACGGTTTTTAAGAGACTTGGTATTTATGAAAGTGGAGTGTTTTCAGAAGAGGTGTTCGTTCTTATTGTGAACTTTTGATGTGAAGTGGTAGGATAATCTTTGGACGCTGAATACTACTCAGCTGACGATGTTCGTTACTCGTGATTTGTGATAAGACGTATGCGGAAGTTTAGTTTGAAGACTGGTAGTGAGCTTTTAAATTCTAGGATTTGGAGAAATAGTTGATGTGGTGAGATGGGCATGTGCTACTAAGGAAAGTGATTTTTGAGAGTTTGGATTGTTGTGACTGATACAAAGTTGGTAGGATGTCGTTACCAAGAGGTGTAGGTTTGGGAGTGGATGTGGGACAGTTGATGCAACATCAACAGCAGCAACAACAACATCATGTGTTGCCTGCAGCTTTTTTCTTACGCGCGAGTGCCGAGCGGTATCAAAGGACACCTAAGTGTGCGAGGTGTAGAAACCATGGGGTAGTTTCGGCACTTAAGGGACACAAACGTTACTGTCGGTGGAGGGATTGTGTGTGCGCGAAATGCACCCTCATCGCAGAGAGGCAGAGGGTCATGGCTGCTCAGGTGAGATGAAATTATATTTAAGAATGAGGAAATAATGTTGTGCTTGAGGAACATGGTTGGGAATTTGGGTAATGTTAAAAACAGTAAATGATGATGCGGATGATGATCTTCGAAATGATGTACAAGTACAATGTCGAATAATGGAGGAACAGATAAATCTGAGTCAAGGTACCATCCTGTTTAAATTTAAACCAATGTTGGTGCACAAAAATCTTTTAAGCTATTAAATTTGAAAACTTGTCTGCATTAAGTCGAATCTACTTTATAAAGCATTGTAATTCTTGACGCTGCTCATAAAGCTTTAGTGCGAATCCGTACATCCGAACCACTATAGTTCCACTTTTTTTTTAACATGCTGCTAATTTTGGTCCTAGATCCTAGTAGGAATTTCTTTTGAGTTTGGTTACATAAATTCTAATGGCTATATTGAGAATGATTTAAAGTAAACTTGCTTCGTTAGTTTATACGCAACAGGAAAATAACGCATGTTCTATATAAATTAAAAAAAACTGGGCAAACAAATTACACGGTAAGGGTTAAATTCGTATGAGGACTTCTATGCTGTTCATGCCGTTTCATTCTTTAATAAAGACATACATTTAAATTAATAAATACTTTAATAACCCCATTCATGAGTTCAGATGCGATTAGAATATTATGGTCCACTATTACCCTCAAACTGGTTCTGAATTTAATTAATTCAAAGAGGCTTAAGGATTAGTTGAAGGGGAACACATTTTGGCATGGGGAACAAACTTCACTCTGAAACTATCACCTCTACTTTACCAGTTTTTTATCTTGGCAATATACTAATATTATTTTAAAAACAAAGTGAAGGTTTAATCTCGCTCTGTTCTTCCAACAAAATCTTTTTGCCGAAAAACAAAATCGATTTTCTTCCACGAGTGACTAATCGAATAAAGGAAAATAGAGTTTTTTTAATAACTGTAATCGAAATTGTATAATTTCCTCAAAAAGTGCGGTCCCTATTAAAGCTTTAATGAAATAATTAACCCTAAATAAATTTCAAAAGTATCAAAGAATTTTTTTTCATTCCCTTTGAACATGAAAGACCCTTTGGCTTTTTTCTTCAGCCATGTGGAAATTGAGGCTCTTCAAGATTCAATACATGGCATATAAAATTGTGTACATATATGAATGATAAATGTGTATATGAGAAATATAAAAAAGAAATACGAAAGTATCATGATTGTATATACTTCGCACGTGGTGTTCAAAGGCAAGTTACACCTCTCCCAGCGGCATTTATAAGTAAGAATTATACTTTTGTAATATGGGAATAGGCTACAACGATCTAATATTAGGGATCGGGTATAACGTTTCGAGGAATATTACACTCAGATCGGGTAACGTTACACGATTGTAATGCTACACACCCCAGATTTTATATACAAACGCCCTTCTTGTCGAGCCACTTCAGGTTCCAACCCCGAACTTAGCAGGATACAGTCACAATTGGCATATCAACTTAGGGATATTTAAGAACCATGTATATTATATACCTTTAAAGCTGGTATTATCAATGTGACAATTCGCTTTTCGTCAACAGTTTTTTTTTATAATATTTAAAAAAGACGGTTTAATAACATCGGAATGAACCGAAGAGCTTCAGAATCGTGATATTTTTTTGTAAACTTATTATTCAAAGAAAAATGAATCTTTTATAACCGATATTATTATTTACTTACTAAATATTCTCATTAATGAATATTTAAACCATTATCGATGATTAAGAATCTATGAAGTACCTTTATTACGAGCTAATTAGAGTCCATTAAGTACAATAGGGATCTGTAATAGTTCAGGATGTCAAATTCAACAAGTTTATTACTCTAATCAATTATATTAAAATGAGTACATTCATGGAAAATGCATTATCTATTTATTATAACGTGATTTGAAATGAATTGTGTAGGTTGCTTTGAGGAGACAGCAGGCACAGGAGGAGAGTGAAGCACGAGAACTCGGATTGCAATTGCAATCTAATAATGGAACTTGTGC
>JAWWLR010000054.1:41300884-41311910 GCA_035041075.1 Acraspis erinacei
CAGATACTTAAAAGTAGGCCAATTCGGCGTTTTTAAAGCTGCAACAAAAATGATCCTACTATTTTTCTCTGTGCGTTTCTCCCAAGAAATAGAATAATTAAAATATAATATATATAATATAATATAAATATATATATATATATAAATATAATATATAAATATAATATAATATATATATATATATATATAAAATATAAAATATATTTCGCAAAATCCAATTTTACGTGCAAGGAAAAGTGACATAAAGTTTTATTAGTGGCGTAAGTCCGAGGCCTGAATCCAGCCCAACATGAGTTGGCCCAACCTGATTTGCATAAGTTGGATAAGATTGGAAAGTTGTAGGAAGGAGTTAAGAATTGTAAACTTTCCTACAAAGTCGTTTCCGACTACAATGGAACTTGCGTCTCGTAAGTTCTGCGGGACAAGTATAATGAAAAAAAATATCTCACTTCGTACCAGCTCTCGCGAAAATTTACTCACTAAAGCCTCCATTCACAGAACTGACAATAAAGGGCAGAAGAATGAAAGGGGTATAAAGAGCGCGAACTCGAAGTAAAAGCAAATAATGGAAAACCTGCCAGACCCATAGTGAGAGAGTCAATTGTAATCGTACTGTTTGGAACGTTTAATAATTTGATTTATACCCGAATTAAGTTCTTCTAAAAGAAAGATTGCTTTTCAATGTAGAATCCGTAGTATACATTTTATATCGAAAGATGATAGGAACTCATTAAGTTGACAATTCCTATTAAAAATTTCAGGGATCACAGACCGTTCTCCATTTCCACCTAAACCCCTTTTTTTCCATTAAATTTGAAAAATCACCTCGAGAATCACCTAAAATCGAGAATATTGATCCAGTTTTTCCATTTTTACAAGGTTTCGATTCATTTTTAAAAAAACATACAAATAAATGTAAGAGATTGAAAAACAAGAAGCTTTGAAAGATATTATTTTTGATGATACCAATTTCAGTTATTTCCTAAATGACTTATATGCTCATTTTGTAGATGTTAAGGACGCATCAACAACAGCGAAGAAATTGCGAAAGATTCAGTACAGAAGCTAACTCGAAAGATAAATCAATTTTCTATTTGACAATGCTCTAGAAACAGGGAAAGTAAGGAGATTCTTCAGAAAAATATTAGGGACATAAATGGTTCCATACAAAACTAATGTATTAGGAACTAATTTTCAATTCAACTTTAAATGCATATAATTCCTGAAATTTCAAGTAAAAACATTCCGTTTTAAACAAAACAAATAAATTTCTAACCAAATAGTCGAATTATCAATTAATTAGAAATCAAAGAGAACCAAGTAGTTGAATTTTCGGTCAATAAAGATAAATTCTCCACGAAAAATGTAACAGTTGATTTTTCAACCAAATAATATGCTTTTTCTACTAAATAGATGGATTTTCAACCTGAGAATATAAAGATCCAACAACAAAGTTAATTTCTAACCAAATATTTAAATTTTCAACAGAATTGTTAAATGCCAAAGAAAACAACATTTTGAACCAAAATATATAATAATTTTACATGACGAATTTTTACAAAAGTAGTTGAATTTTAAACCAAAAAAGATTTTTCAATCAAGAAAGAAAAAAATTTCAATCAAACTGTTGAATTTTCAAGGCAAAAAGTTGCCAAACTATAAATTTCAACTAACAAAACTATCTTTCAACCAAAAAGGATAATTTTTTAAACAAATTTGTTGAATTTTCAACAAAATAATGAAATATTGAGCCCCATAATAAAACTGCTATTAAAAAAAGAGACATTCTCTAGCAAAAATATAATAGTAGACTTTTCAAAGAAGAAGAATGAAATTTCAACTAAAGATTATTCGATTTTCACAGTGGTTTCATTTAAGTGGATAAACGAGAAAAGCTCTTTCTATCGAGCGGAATAGGCGCAAGACGTTGAGCCTGTGATAAATAAATAGGAATTTTGTTCATTATGAATATTTGTTAAATATCTAATGAAATTTGTAAATAGACGTAGCGGTGTATCGTACTTTTTTATACTATACTATTTTGTAGCTAACATTAAAAAGGTTCATCTGCGTTTTAAACTTGTAAAAATTAATTATACAGGGTGGACACACTGGGGCTTACCAAAAAGTATTCAACCCTCATACATGCCCATAAGAATAGCATTAGCGTGCAAGACGGGTTGCATACTTTTTGGTAAGCCTTAGCGTGTCCACCCTGTAGAAACAAATTTAATTGTCTAAACAGAGAAAAAAATGAAAAAGTAGGTTTTTTAAATAGTCATTTTTGTGTTTTCGAATGATTGCTTTCTAGCTTGGTTAGAAAAATACTTTGAACAACTTAGAGGTTTCTTTGTTGTTTACGCTTATTTTCCAATCTTTGATCTTCTTGCTCTTTTTTCTGAAGTTAGCTAACAAAAATTTTTTAACACACACATTGCTAGAAAACTTTCTAAAGAAAAGACTCTGCTGTTAGAACGTACTTTTATTCAATATTCACGAGATACCCATATGGTATCAAACATTTTTCTAAATAAATAAAATCCCCTTTTAATCCCCTTTTTGAGAAAACACACCCTTTTTACCTTCAATTGAACTACTGAACCACTGTGATCCCTACAATTTATATTAAGAGAAGACTGAATTTTCCTTTCTTCCTTGCTTGAAGAGATTAGGTTAGACCAGTCTCGAAATCATAAATATGTAAACTCGCCATTAATATACATTTTCAAGATTTGGTGAAGGTATTTTCCTTCACAAAAACACAGGTACACCCACAGTCTCGATCTTCGAGACACAGTACCTGCAGAGTATAGTTGAACCAAGACTTCTGTCGAGAAGTTTAGCAGTAATTGAATTTCTCAGTCCAGTGCCTTCAACCGCGGGGGATGGTTGGCTGGTCGGTTGGTGTAGGTGGGTTTACGAATAGGGTGGAAGGAGTGAAGAGGGTGCGGTCTTGTATAGGTATCTATATTCTATACGGAGAAACTTGGACGATCCCCTATTCTACAGAAGCTCTTCTCGAAATCCACCTTACATTTCGCATTGGTGAAACGTTAAAGGTTAAAGCTTCCCCACGGACGATCTCTCCATTCGAATCTCTATTCACTAAACTATCTTATCTCTTATTCACTCAATGTTCCCTTCGCGATTCAACAAATATTCAGTTCAACACAATCCATACTTTCCTATCTTCATGTTATCTCTTATTGATAAATCGATCCTGAGAACCGCAAAACAGCAAATATTAGGTGTTATGGATTTTATTGAGATTTAAACTGAAGAGTCTAGATGTCAAATTTATTTGGCATGATACAATCATCCTATTAGGAAAAGTTCAAAGTTGTTCTGTAATTTTTAATCCTTTGATGCTTTGATATTTAACGATCGTTGTATACTTTCCTAAGTCGAAATGCACAGATAGATTATGATCCTTGGTTTTCTATATGGATACTGCTTTTATCAGCGAGACCAATGAGTTTTATTTGTACTTTAGAAAAATAAGTCTATTCGCCAAACTATCTTATCTCTTATTTACTCAATGTTCCATCGCTATTGAACGAATATTCAGTTGAACAGAATCCATATTTTCCTATCTTTATGCTATCGTTTATTGATAAGTCGGTGGACAAAACCGTAAAACACCAAAAATTAGGTGCTATTAGGATGTTAGACTTAAGTATGTAGATGGTCAGCTTATCTCGGCTAATGCAATCATCCTCCCAGAAAAGTCACCTCTTGTCCTATAATTTGTAATCCTTCAATGTTTTACGATTCGTATTTACTTTCCTGACGTTATGATATCCTTTATTGATAAATCAGTTGGTGCAACCGCAAAACAGCAAACTTTAGGTGCTATCAAGATGATAAACTGAAGTATCTAGATGTTCAGTTTATCTCAGATAATGCATTTATCATCTCGGAAAAAGTGAAATTTTCTCCTATGATTTTTAATCCTTTGATGTTTAACGATTCGTATTTGCTTTTCTGAGTTCAAATACGCAGATAGATTATATTTCCTGATTTTGCAATGGTTACTGCTTCTATCAGCACGAGTAAAAGGGACTAGTTTTATTGGCACTTTGGAAAAATGAGTCTTTTAAGTGAAGATCGACGTATGAGAGAAGGTCGTTCGTGCCAAGTCTCGCTAAAGTTTTTGTATAAACATACTTAAAGACGTGCTCCCTCAACGCCAATTAAGTGCATACAATTGTACGTATGTACACCTATGCAAATAATTACCCATCTCTAGGCCCAGGTGAAGCTGACTCTTTGCAAATAATGTTGCCACGCAGACCCCGAGTCAATCTCTCTTCTGAAAGGCCATTATTTCAGTAATTGTAAGACGAGAGGTAACTGATAATTCGCTGGTCTGTTCGTTTATCTGAACTGGCAATCCGTGATAATCCGGGGAATCCAGTGTAATCAGCGGCAATGCTTTGTAATCCATAGTAATCAATCCACTTCTAATATGAAGTAATTCACTTGTAATCCAGATATTATGTTTTGTTTTCAAAACTTTTACTCACGTGAACCCGGTTATATATCATAGCCACGGACTAAGTCAAGTGACTGATGAGATCAGGATCTTATAAGTTAATTTAATACGATGCTTGAAACCTCCTACGATGATGCTGTAGGTATGCAATTTTGAGCGGCCTCGACCGTTGGAGGTGACAACCTTCACCCCTGGATGCTTTCTTAGAGTTACAATCTGCCACGCCACAGGTTTTTAGTCGCTTGCTTCCTGATATGGTCGAGAATGTTTCTTACAATACGACAGGTGTTTAATAAAACAACGGGAGAATTATTATCTTAACCGATTTCATCCCATGTGTCAACTAGTGTCTCTTCCGGACCACATTCTTTTAAAATTATCTCGTTACTCACTTTGTCCATCAGAGTTTTCCCGCATATTATGCACAAGAATCTCATGTCAATCGCGTTAATTATACTCTTATCTTTTTCTTGATAGGTCTACGATTATTCTAAATAAGTAATTAAATTGTAACCCAGAGTAATCCGGGTAATTCGAATTAATAAATGTAGCTAGATCGAATATTTTTCAACTTTTTTGTTCACAATTTTTCTTTTTTTGTTGTTGAAAATTAACTTTCGGAAGTTTATGTCATACGAATCTTAAAATCATTTTGCGACATATTTTGTTGCAACAACTCACGTCCACACGAAGTAATACATCGAGCTGAAAATATGGCACATTAAATAGAAGGTACTAATGAAAGTTTGTATACTTCTTACTATACACTTATTATTATACTGCCTTCTATATGATGCATCAAATTTTCGTCTCTTTGCGGCCTGTCACAGCCGCGGCATCTCTACCTAGCGGCTTCACTCCCGTGCGGAATTTATCACAGTGAAATTGCTATTTTTTATTCATGTGGCCAGTCAAAAAGGTGCCTTCTCGTCCCCCACGAGACGTTGGAAAAGGGGTAGGGGTGTGACCTTACATTTTTTATGTGACCAGTCACAGGGGTGCAGTGAGAGATGCCACAAAAATGACAATTACACTGTGAGAAATGCCGCGCGGAAGGCAAGTCGCTATATGCATATGCCGCAGTTGTAACAAGCTGCAGATGAGACATGCCGCAAATGTAACATGCCGCAGGTTTGACATGCCGCAGGTGTGATTTGCCGCAGAGAGACCTGACGCCTGTGACATAATATGGCCCCGAATATTCAACGGCTTTGTCAAAGATTTGTCATTAAAATTCAACTATTTTAATGGAAAATTAAGTTATTTGGTTGAAAAATAAATATTTTTTGAAAATTCGTTATTTTGGCTGAAAATTAATTTTTTGTCAGAAAATCTAACTATTCAATTTTTAGTTGAAAATGTACCGTATTTAGTTGTAAATTCAACTAATTGATCGTTTAACTACTTTAAAAAAATTAATTTTTCAGGTTGAAGATTCTTCACTTCAGTTGAAAATTATTTGATTGAAAATTTACCTATTTTGTTGAAACGCCGTTTCATTTTTGGTCAACATTTTTTTTTTAACATGAAATTTAACTATATCATATCTCTTAGTTGAAGATTCATGTATATTGCAGTCAATTCGATTCTTTGGTACAAAAATTAGAATGCCCGTTTAAAAATTCATCTTTTTGGTTGGAAAAAGAACTATTTTGTTGAAAATTTAAATATTTGGTTGAAAATTCATGTATTTCTTTAAAAATTACTCTTTAATTGGCAGAAAATTAATCTCATTGCTTGAAAATTAATCTTTTAGGTAGATAATTGAACTATTTTAGTTGAAAGTTGAACTGATTTGTAAAAATATCATCTCGTTGTTTCAAAGTTTAACTATTTTCTTAAATACTCTTTTTTTGGTTAAAAATATTTTTGGCTTATTTTTTTTATTTGAAAATTCAAATTTTTCGTTGAATTATTGTATTTTTGTAGAAATTCGTCTTTTTTGTTAGTAGTTAATCGACTTCGTTGAAAAATCAGTTATTTGGTTAAACATTCATCTATTTTGTTGAAAATGTAAGAATTTTGTTCAAAATTAATTCTTCTTGGTTGAAAATTCGCCTAAGTTTAGTTTAGGCGCAAAAATCCACTAAAATGTTATATAATGCAAAGTAATGCTACACAATTCCTAGTAATCCGATGTAATCAATCAATATTTTCAAATTCAAAAATCTACATATGTGGTAATAATTATAATTTTTGGAATCGTTTTTCAATCGTTGCAGACAAATTAAAAATTGTAATTATGTTATCCATATATAATATAATATAATACGAAAGAGAATAAATCGAGTTCAGATTCTAGAGGTCCTACGGTATGGTGC
Organism: Acraspis erinacei; assembly: GCA_035041075.1. NCBI lineage: Eukaryota > Metazoa > Arthropoda > Insecta > Hymenoptera > Cynipidae > Acraspis > Acraspis erinacei. The sequence continues at coordinate 41,307,701 of JAWWLR010000054.1, forward strand.
AATTCTTAACAAAGTTATTATTGGATGTGTCTCAATTATTAGGTAATGTACAGCAAAGTGAGATAATTTGATGTCTTCTACAGATAGAAGGGTGCAAGAAAAGGATAAGTTCCAAGTTTGTTTCTTCGGCGTTTTCGCTTCGGAGAAGTTTTGGCCTTTGGGTAATGGTCATAAAGGCCAGAGGGTGAATCCTTTCGAATAAAGAGTGTCACATGAACCCATGAACTTCTACGTAAAAGACTATCCCACGTTATAAAATGGAAAAGTTAGTATTTTTTGAATAAATATTAAACTCAATAATGAATTGTCAGTAAAAATTCTTGGGTGATCAAAATAATTAAAGCATAGAGTCGAAAATGGGCACAGTTCGGGGCTCTGTACGGATTTACGAATCCTCCTCGCAGGTATAAAGCAGGCATACGAGGCGGCGCAGTACTGTGCCCGTACCGCCAGATAAAGGCGCGGTACTGGCAATCAGTACGGGCACCGTAATGTCGCCGGTACTGGATGATAACGCTTTACCAGTAGTGGCTTGCCAGTAATGGCTGAGTACTGGGCTCATAGGGGCATGCCATTACTGGCTAACCAGTACTTAAACCGTACTGGCAATCAGTACTGCGTCTATACATAAGTATCCAGGTTTTTCTTAAGCCCAAAGATGCAGCCATATCTCTGGCGGATGCAAACCTAAAACAGAATCAATGTCTGATCATAACACCAAAAGACGAATGCATCAAACCAGCTCAAAGATAGGCTGGACTAGAGAGTACGCCTCCAGAATCATATACAAACAACAAGTCAAATCTGCTGACCATCAGGCAGCATATTGTTGACATAATACAAGTACTATCTGACGCAATGAAAATTATAGAGTGAAGAGAGGGGTGGGTCATAGAAAATAAACAATTTTTCTATGCCCATCTCGATTCTTCCAAGACCCTTATATTCCTGTCAACCACCCGCCCAAACTATAGGAGGAATGCCCACCTATCACTATTAACACATTCTGGTAGAGGATATTTTCTTCTACTCATTGGCATCTGGCCCAGATTTTTACCTCATAACTAAAGTAGAAAGACAGGAAACTTGTCCAAACCTAAAACATACAGGCCTTAAATTTGCCCAAGCACGCTGTATGAGACCTTAAAAGCTATCCCAAATGATAGGATAGTTGGGCTCTTTTTGGTGAGAGATGTATGAACAGCGTGGCTCAAAGGAAGACGAATCAGAATGTCCGCAGAACGTTTTCATCGAAAGATTTATCTGCAAAGAAGTAGCATCATACTAATGCTGCATATTGATGGCATGTATTGACTACCGAAAAGCTTTGGATTCATTTCTCTTTTGCCTTACAGTATTTCCAATTTCTCTCGCACTTCGCTATTCGAAGGGTACTTCTGCGACAAAGCCGGATATCGAAAACACAAGGTCAATGATGTCTTTAAAATGTATGATCTCCAAGATCTTTATTTTAAAAATAAAGAGTAAATATATCTAGATCTATACATTGTTGAGCAGTAAACTTGGAAGATTGGAATGGAGTTTTTTTTAGAAATTCTCCAAGATTATTTTGAAGCAAGAAAAACTTCATCGCATCCCCGAGGACCCTCAGATCGTCGACAGAAGCGTTCTACAAAACTTTCAGAAAGCAAAATGTATCAAAACCCTCTTTAACAAGTGAACTGTAAGAAATTTACACAGCGTGTCTGACCCCCCTCCTTTTGAGCTGTTACGTAATTTAAGTAAGGTCCGTTATCTGTCTCGAGTACTCATTCCTAAAAGTACAGATCAAGAAAGCAAAGAAAAGAAGCTTCCGCGAACAGCTTCTCGACAAGAGAATGCAGAACATTTTCCCCAGAAATGTGAAGGATCAGTAGACGTCGTATTAGCTAAGGTTTGCTTTTCTCAAATCACTGGGATAGAAGTCGGGCACGAAGGGTTTATTTTGGCGTGCCGAGAAAGTGTCATTGTCTTTCTAGCATACCGCCGCCGTTGGAAAATACGGCCCTTAGAATGCTTTATTGCCATCTCTGTTTGGTTTACGGAAATATCCCTGATACCGCTCCGCCGACCCCTCCTAGTGAAATATAGTAAATTGTTGAAAAGAGAAGTGCGCATGTAATTGAACTATATATTCTTGACAATTGTTTCATTCGCGCATTTAATACGTGCCATAGTTTTTCTTGACTTCGAGAAACGAATCATGTTCGATATAAAATGTTCGGCACCAGCCTACAGCGACGGGTATACCCGAAATATTCTGTTAAACTAGTCGTCCTGATCATCTGTGCTCCTAGAAGTGCCAAACTTTCACTGAGTAATAGCTTGAAAGGTATCTATTCGTGTCAATGAATTACTAAGTAACTTGCGGGAAAAATGATGAAAGCGGTTGTTCCTAGGCCGCTCCGTGCCCTAATGGTGCATGAAACGTTTCATAAATCGATGCATTGAGTCCATCGCAAACTCTAACCACTTCTCTTACGGTCTTCTGACGTGGTTACAGCTGATACGTTACCGCGATTTTTCTAGGACCCACTGCCACCTAAAAATGACACTGAATCTCAGTAGATTGGTATGAAGTTTGGATTGGACAAATGTGCCGAAATTATTCTGTACAAAAGAAAGATATTTGGCGTTCCCCAGGACCCTGAACTTGTGAATATAAGTGTTATTAGACATCTTGACACTGGAGAGACCTATACATACCTAGGCGTGCCTCAAAACCTCACTCAGGACGAAAAAACAGTGAAAGAGTCTCTCCGAAGTAGATACAAGCATCTTCTTCGAAATATTTGGTCTTCAAATCTGTCGGCGTTGAACCAGGTATCTGCGACTAACATCGCCACACGTAAGATCATGCATATGTATAAGAGCTTGCATATCAATTCGTCTGTTTTGAGATGAGACGTTTCATGCATTCAAGACGGACGCGGACTTGTAAATCGCCAGTGTCTTCATAATAAAATTGTTGGAAGTATAGCTTACATCGTTGCAAATGGCAGAGATCCTCTCCTAAAAATGGTTAGAAACCACGAGATGATTCGCAAAGGAGCGTTCCTTTACAAAGCTGTGGGACAGGTGGCCGAGACTCTTGGCTTGAATTTTAACATCAGAAGTGAGGAAAGGGCATTACACCATCTAAATGCTTCTTTTCTAAAAGCCGATGTGAAGAAGGCAGAGGTTGAAAAATTCTGCCAAGAGCTACTTGACAAGAAAATGTGCGGAAACTTTTACAAAATTGTAGAATAACATTCCTTGTCAAAATAGCAAACTTTTGCTTTTCTAAAATTATCAGGGCTTAATTCAGGTACAGAGGGTTTCATTTTTGCGTACCAGGTCGGGGTAACTTCCACCTTAGTTTACTGGGACCTCATTTTATGTCAAGAATTCCACAGTGATAGGCGCAGAACGTGTCATGCACATGGTGAGTACTTAGAGCACATACTGTCTTGGTGTCCTGCCTAACGCTCCAAGGGAGATAGTGTCAATTCTCCAAAACAAGAAGCCACATTTTCTGGAACTAAAATTTTCGGAAAGCCATCTACAACATCGCCGCTAAGGAGAACGATAAGAAGAAGAGGTAGCAGGACCTCAAAAGGGAGTTGCAATGACTATACCCAAAATATTCGGTTGAAGTCATTTTCCTTGTGATCGGTGCTATCGAAGTGGCAACGCTATCACTAGTTCGTAACCTTAAAGCCATAAAGCTAGCCAAAAATTTGCCCAGGCAATTGCGAGATACAGAAAGCTGTTATCCTTGAATCGCTTTGGGTCCTTAAGAGACACGATGGTTACGCTTCCCTTTTCCATTTGATTTCATCGTGCCCTGTGACCTCCCATCTCATGGACGCAAGACGAGGGCATAAGTGTGACTTACCGAAGATTTTAATAGGTGTCGGTGTCATTTTTAAATGACGGTTTGTCCAAGTAGGACCTCGGAAGGGGAGAGCTGCGAAAGGAAATCGAAGGATAAGATAATAAATAAAGAGGGGGAGATCCTAAGAGACTGGATGGAGGATAGAGGCTGCGCTGGCGAATGGTGTAGTAACGGGGGACGAAGAAGGAGAATACACGTATGTGAGTAAGATGGGGGTATCGGTGATAGACTGCCTGATCATGAATATGCAAGGGTGAGAGGAGACAGAGAGATTCGCAGTAGAAGGGAGAGTGGAATTAGACTGTCAGCCATTAAGTTTGTGGGTAAAATGGA
>JAWWLR010000054.1:41312010-41325453 GCA_035041075.1 Acraspis erinacei
TTGGCAATTTAGTTGAAATCTGATATGCCATTAAGGCATCAACGAGATCGCGATGTAGCTTCGTCACAGAATTTTTTTTATCTTTTCTTTATTTTTTTTTTGTCCGTGTGTATGATTCGCTCGCATCTCGCACATGCACAGGCGAAACGCAGCGAGTGGACGTATGTGCTTGTAGATCAACGGATCGAAGGTAATCGTGTTCTCAAGTTTCGATCTACAAACGTGTTTCGTTTTTTCTTTTTTCTTTTTTCCTCTTCTTTTTCTTTGCACAATCGGCTCTCCTTTTTGCAATAGGTGTACGTATGCAGAGTGCACTGTATGCGACACTTGCAAAAATAGCAAGATCGAGTCGCAAGCACCACGAGGAGTTGCCCTCGCATTATTCTGTTCTTTGTCGGGGATGGCAGAATGCAAATTATTGCCTCTTTGTTAGGAAGGTTTATTTCAAAATGATCCGCAGATTACTTTGAATTTAATCAGGCTTCACGATAATTTACACAGGATGGCCGTTGGACAGAGAAACCCTGGAAATCAGGGTAAAGTCGGGGAATTTTATTGGACAGGTAAAATCAGGGAAAACACTGGTCATTTTTTGGCCAGGGAAAAGTAAGGAAATTTAATTGGTCAAGGAAAGTTAGGAATAAGTCGGGGAATATTATTGGTCAGGGACTTTTATTGGCCTGGGAAAATCAGGGAATAGTCCGGGAATTTTATTGATCAGGGAAAAGTCAGGACATGTGTTTTGGTCAGGAAATTTTATTGGTTAGGGATAAGTCAGGGAATTTGATTGGCGAGGGAAAAGTCAGGGAATTTTATAGGTCATGAAAAGTCGGAAAAATCAGGGAATTTTATTGATCAGTGAAAAGTCAGGGACTTTTATTGGTCAGAGAAAAACAGAAAAACTTCAGGGAATTTAATTGGTCAAGGAAAGTTAGGAATAAATCGGGGAGTATTATTGGTTCAGGAAAGTCAATAGGTACAAGGAATTTTGTTGGTCAGCGAAAAGTCAGGGACTTTTATTGGCCAGAGAAAATCAGGGAAAACTCAAGGAATTTGTATTGGCAACGAAAAAGTCAGAGAATTCAGTTCGTAAAGGAAAGTTAGAGATAACTCATGGAATTTTATTCAGAAAGTCGCAAAATTTAGGGAATTTTATTGGTTAGCGAAAAGTCAGGGACTTTTATTGGCCAGGGAAAATCAGGGAATAGTCCGCGAATTTTAGTGGTCAGGGAAAAGTGAGGATATTTTTGTTTGGCCAGGAAAAGTTCAGGGAATTCATTGGCCAAGCAAAGTTAAGGATAAGTCATGGAATTTTATTGGTCAGCGAAAAGTGGGAACATTTTTTTTGGCCAGGAAAAATTCAGGGACTTTAATTGGCTAAGGAAAGTTAAGGATAAGTCATGGAATTTTATTGCTCAGAGAAAAGTCAGAGAGTTTTATTGGCCTGGGGAAATCAGGGAATAGTCCGGGAATTTTATTGATCAGGGAAAAGTCAGGACATTTTTTTTGGTCAGGGAATTTTATTGGTTAGGGATAAGTCAGGGACTTTTATTGGCCTGGGAAGATCATGGAATATTCCGGGAATTTGATTGATCAGGGAAAAGTCAGGACATTTTTTTTGGTCAGGGAAGTTTATTGGTTAGAGATAAGTCAGGGAATTTTATTGGTTAGGGAAAAGTCAGGGAATTTTATAGGTCATGAAAAGTCGGAAAAATCAGGGAATTTTATTGATCAGTGAAAAGTCAGGGACTTTTATTGGTCAGAGAAAAACAGAAAAACGTCAGGGAATTTAATGGGTCAAGGAAAGTTAGGAATAAATCGGGGAGTATTGTTGGTTCAGGAAAGTCAATAGGTACAAGGAATTTTGTTGGTCAGCGAAAAATCAGGAACTTTTATTGGCCAGAGAAAATCAGGGAAAAGTCACGGAATTTTAGTGGTCAAGGAAAGTCGAAAAAGTCAAGGCAAATCAGGAAATGTTGTTGGTCAGGGAAAATTCAGGCAAAGATCAGGGACTTTTATTGGCCAGAGAAAATCAGGGAAAACTCAAGAAATTTGTATTGGCAACGAAAAAGTCAGGGAATTCAATTGGTAAACGAAAGTTAGGGATAAGTCATGGAATTTTATTGGGAAAGTCGCAAAATTTATGCAATTCTATTGATCAGCGAAAAGTCAGGGACTTTTATTGGCCAGAGAAATCAGGGAAAAGTCTTGGAATTTTTCTGGTGACAGGAAAGTCAGGAAATTTTATTGGTATAGTATAAGTCAGGGAATTTAATTGGCCAAGGGAACTGAAGGATAAGTCATGGAATTTTGTTGGTCAGCGAAAAGTCAGAGACTTTTATTGGCCGAGGAAAATCAGGGAATAGTCCAGGAATTTTATTGGTCAGGGAAAAGTCAGGACCTTTTTTTTGGTCAGGAAAAATTCAGGGAATTTAATTGGTGCATGAGAGTTAGAGGTAAGTCAGGGACTTTTATTCGTCAGTGAAATTTTAGGAAAGTTTATTGGCCAGAGAAAGTTAGGGAATTGTTATTGGCAAGGAAAAAAACAGGGAATAAGTCGAAAAAGTCACGCAAAATCAGGAAATTTGGTTGGTTAGAGAATATTCAGGCAAAAATCAGTGACTTTTATTTGCCAGAGAAAATCTAGGACTTTTATTTTCCAGAGAAAATCAGGGACTTTTATTGGCCAGAGAAAATCAGGGACTTTTATTGACCAGAGAAAATCAGGGAAATGTTCAGGAATTTTGTTGTAAGGAAAAAGTCAGGTAATTTAATTTTTTGAGGAAATTTAGGGATAAGTCAGGAAATTTTAATGGTCGGGAAAAAGTCAGGAAATTTTATTGGTAAGTTAAACGTCTGGAAATTTAATTTTGCAAGGAATGTTAAGAATAAGTCAAGGAATTTTATTGGTCAGGGAATAGTCAGGCCATTTTTTGGTCAGGAAAAATTCAGGGATTTTAGTTGGTGAACGAAATTTAGGGATAAGTCAGGGACTTTTATTCGTCAGGGAAATTTCAGGGAATCCATTGGCCAGAGAAAGTCAAGGAATTCTTATTGGCAAGGAAAAATTCAGGGAATATAATTGATTAAGGAAATTTAGAGATAATTCAGGGAATTTGATTGGCCAGGGAAAGTCCAAACTGTCAGGCAAAATCAGGAAATTTTGTTGGTTGGAGAAAATTCAGCCAAAAATCAGGAACTTTTATAGACCCGAGAAAATCAGGGACTTTTATTGGCAGAGAAAATCAGGGTAAAGTCATGTAATTTTTTGTTTAGGGTAAATTCAGGAAATTGTGTTGATAAGGAAAAAGTCAGTACGTTTTAATGGTAAGGAGAAAGTCTGGGAATTGATTTTTTCAAGGAAAGTTAGGGATAAGTCAGGTAATTTTATTTTTCAGCGAAAAGTCAAAGACTTTTATTGGCCTGGGAGAATCAGGTAAAAGTCAGGGAATTTTATTGGTTAGGGAAAAGTCAGGAAATTTGGTTGGTTAGGGAAAATCCAGGTAATTTAATTGGTGAATGAAAGTTAGGGATAAGTCAGGGACTTTTATTCGTCAGTGAATTTTATTGGCGAGAGAAAGTCAGGGAATTCTTGTTGGTAAGGAGAAAGTCAAGGAAAGTTAGGGATAAGTCAGGGATTTTCAATGGTCGAGAAAAAGTCAGGAAATTTGTTGGCCAGGGAAAAGTCAGTGAATTTAATTGTTCAAGGAAAGTTAGGGAAAAGTCAGAAAATTGTATTGGTCAGGCAATAGTCGGGGAATTTTATTCGTCAGGGAAATTCAAGAAAAATTCAAGGAATTTTATTGATCAACGAAATGTCGGGGACTTTTATTGGCCAGAGAAAATTAGTAAAAAATCAGGAAATTTTTATTGACAAGGAAAAAGGTAGAATTGTATTCGTCAAAAAAAGTATGGAATTTAATTGGTCTCAGAAGGTTAGGGATAAATCAGGGAATGTTATTGGTTAGGAAGAGTCAGGAGAAAATCAGGGAAATTTATTATTGGTCAGCGCATAGTCAGGGAATTTGATTGGTCTGGTAAAGTCAGGGAAAAGTCAGGAAATTATTTTTGATAGGGTAAACTCAGGGAATTTTATTAGTCAGGGAAAGTCAAAAAGATCAAAAAATTTTCTTGGTCGGAGAAAGTCAGCGAATTTTATTGGTTTAAAAGTTTTTTGGTTTCGGAATTGATCTCTCTTCCTCAAAATTCTACTATTTGGTTGAAAATTTAATTATTTTTATGAAAGTTCAATTATTTAGTTAAAAACCCATCTTTTTTTGGTCAAAAATTCAACTGCATACATACATTTTTAACCAAATTCTTGAGTTTTCAATCACGAAAATTAATCTTTCCCCAAAAAAATACGAATTTTTAAGAAAATATGTAACTTTGTAACCAAATAATTGAATTTTCAACCAAGTACATTCATTTTCTGCCCAAAATAATGCATTTTCAACAAAGTACATCAATTTTCACTAAACAGTTGAATTTTTAACTAAAAATTGAATAGCTAAATCTTAATTAAAAAATACTAATTGTTGGCAAAAGAGTTGAATTTTGTACCAAAACGTTGAACTTTCTACCTGATTGTTGAATTTTTAGGCAAAGAAGACGAATTTTCTAGAAAAAGCATGCATTTTCATCAAAAACGTTCATTTTCAACAAAAGAGTTAAATTATTAATAAAAGAAAATGATGAAATCCAAAGCGATGAATTTTCCAATAACGTTATGAATCTTAAAAATAAATTCAGAAAGTAGTGGAACTTTCAACTAAAGAATTGAATTTCCTGTCACAAAAGAACCAAATAGTTCAATTTTTAGCAGAATACCAATTTTCTACAAAACAATTGATTTTTCTACTCGAAAATGTGAACTGAAAAAATAATAATTTTCAACCGTAAAAGATTAATTTTCAACCCGGAAGATGAATTTTTAACCAAAAAAGATGCACCATCAACCAAAACAACGTGAATGAAAAATATATATATTATTGATTTTTCAAGCCAAAAAGGCGAATTTTGCAACAAAACAGTTGAATTTACAAACCAAACGATGATTTTTTTAAACAATTGGTGATTTTTCAACAAAATAATTAAATTTTTATTTTAAAAAAGGGTGAATTGTTGACCCAAAATTTAATAGTAAACTTTTCAACGAAAAAGAATGTAATATTGACTAAATATAGTTGTATTTTCTTATTGAGTTTAATTATAATTTAGTATTTTAATTTAAATTTATTATAGAAATTTGTTGTTGAATGACAGTTAAAGTGTAAACTAACATAGAAAACCATACTTGTATGTGTAACTAAAGGACTCGCACAGAATGCATGGAGAAATTTCTTTCGGTGGATTTTGTTATAACTTGGACCGTTTAACGCTATCCGGCGCTAAGCGCTCGAGATAAGTGCATACGATATATGTGTATAGCATTGAAAGAGAAAACGACGAAAAAGTCAGTGTCACGCATTAAAATGTCGTAACCATTACGTCCGTCTCATAAAGCGCGCTGCTCGCAACGGCCAAACGCTAAGCGCTCAATGTTTTTAATCAACTGCGACAGTTACTGTTTTGGGGCAGCGACGGTGATAAAATAAGGTCAGTACCAAGTGCGGTAATGCCAATGATAAGAGTGGCCCTCTTTTCGCAACGACCGAACGCTAAGCGCTCAATATTTGGATGAACGCAAAGCGCTCAATATTTGGATGAACGCAAAGCGCTCAATATTTGGATGAACGCAAAGCGCTCAATATTTAAAAATAACTGCGGCACTCACTGTTTCAGGGCGCAAAAGGTTATTAAATAAAGCCAGTATCAAGTGCGGTAATGCCAATCATAAGATTCCCCCTCGTCTCTCAACAGTATAACGCTAAGCGCTTAGTATTTTGACTAAACTGTAGCATTCACAATTTGAGGGCAGCAACGGTGCTTGAATAAGGTCTGTATGAAGGGTGGTAATGTCAATCGTATGAATCGCCCGCTTCTCGCAACTTCCGTACTCAAAGCGCTTAATATTTTAAAATAACTGCAACACCCACTGTTTCAGAGCAGAAAAGGTTATTAAATAAGGTCAAGATCAAGTGCGACCGTTGCGAGAAGTGGACGGTATATAGGATTCATATAAACGCACTTGATAATGATCTTACCTTAGAAGCGTTGCTGCCCTCAAAATGTGAGTGTTGCACTTAATTTCGAATATTGAACGCTTCGCGTTCGGAAGTTGCGAGGAGCGGGGGATTTATATAATTGGCATTACCTCAAGTCAAACTTATCTCACTCAATAATAGGAAAATTGTTGTATTCACCGACAATATTTTAATGAAAAAAGTTCTCTTAAGACTTTTCTTGTTAATATTATAAACAAATTTAATAAAGAATGCATTATTCAGGCATCTGTCCTCATAAAAATTCGTTTTTTCGATGTTATTTAAAAAAAAGCAGGAACCTCATGATAATTTCAGAAAAATTTATAATTTGTTGAGTAATTTTATGATTTTTTAAACAAATTTAATAAGCAAATGCATTATTTGGGCATTTGTCGACGGAAAAATTCGTGTTTTTCAATAGCAGTCCTTTTAATTCGGAACTTTACGATAATTTCAGTAACGTTCATAATTAATTAATTAATTTTATGTTTCTAGTTTTGTCCGATTAAATAGGTCCTATTAACTAGATGACTGATCTTCGTTTGTTAGTTCTTTAGCGAAACAAATGACAGTCTCATTGATCTGAAGTTAGGCAACGAAAACAAGGCATGATTTTGTTTAGCTGATTGTTTTTCTTATTCGCGTAGTATCCAGGTGTGATTTGATAGAAGAAGTCATCATCGGTGGAGGAATCTTATTTTTATTTGTATAACAAAACATAAAATTAATCAACTAATTATGAATGTTACTGAAATTAACGTAAAGTTCCCAATTTAAAGGACTGAAATTTAAAAAAAAACTAGTTTTTCCGTCGACAAATGCCCGAATAATGTATTAGTTTATTAAATTGGTTAAAAAAAAGTTATCAAATAATGATGAATGTTGCTAAGATTATCATGAAGTTCCGAATTAAAAGGACTGGCATTGAAAAAAACGATTTTTTTCTTCAATAAGTGCTCGAATAATACATTCGTTTATTAAATTTGTTTGATAAAATCATAAAATTCATAAAAAATTATGAATTTTTTGAAATTATCATGAGGTTCCTAATTTTTTAAAAATGACGTCGAAAGAAACGATTTTTTTCTGACGAAAAATGCCAGAATAATGCATTTGTTTATAATATTAACAAAAATAGCCTTAAGAGAAATTTTTAAATTAAAATATTGTTTCCATTCAAATTTCTTGCAATATAACTTTAAAAACGTTAAATTATTGAAAATGATATAAATCTCATTTTCAACAAATAATTTGTTTATACCAAATTTTTTGGTTATTGTATCATGATGGAATGTCTTTATATAATGCAAATCTATGAAACGTCGGTAATTACAACAATTTCCCTATTATTGCCGAGCATCGAGGACGTCAAATAGAAAAAAATGCCATTTTTTCGTCACATTTATTTATTTATAAAAAAATTGAAAAACTAAATTAAAAACCAGTTTCGGCAACTTTCTTTGAAATTTTATCAGCTTTAAAAAAAACATCCAAATCGGCGCACAGGTTCAGCCGGAATCGTAGTTTGAACCAAAAAACTTAACCAGAGAGTCGAAAAATGGCACAGTTCGAGGCTCTGTGCCTATTTACGAACCCTCGACGCAGGTATAATGCAGGTTTACGAAGCGGCGCCGTAACTACATATAGCGAGCGACCGCACCGCAGGAAAAGACGATTTGATGCAGTACCAAAAAGCAGTACGGCACTGAAAAGGGATCGGCCCACGGAGGCGCTGATATCCCAAGTCTGAGTGTGTGCACGCCGAGACCCTATAATCGACGTTCCTCAAAATCAACTTTCTGGTGTAGTTTAATTTACATATAATATCGTGGAGCAGCTACCAAACGATTTTAAGAAACTTTAAGGGATTTCCAAGGTTATACTAATTGAAGGAATTCTAAAATATTTTAAAAGATTTTGCGGACTTTTGTAGGATTTCAACAGGTTTTAAGTTGAACTTTACTGGATTTTAAAATTGTGAGGAATTTTTTAACAGTTTCAAAGATTTTAAGTAATTTCCAAACGTTTCAAGCGATTTCATGAAAATATTTGACTCCCGATGTAATCTTTTCTGCTATTTTGAATTGTTTTAAAATCACTTATCACACTTTGAAATCATGTTTAATTCTTGGAATGTCTTGTAATTGTAATTGTTTGAAGTTTCATGAAATCCCTTGTAATATACAAAATCTTTGAAATCCCTCGAAATCTTTTAAAATCAATTTCAGGTTTTTAAAATCACTTTAAATCTTCGAAATACCTTGAAATCCTTTGAAATATTTTTAATACTGTATAATTCTTAAAGCAACTTTAAAAAATTTTAATTTGTTCAAAAACGCTTCAATTAAAATCTTGTAATTGAATTGTTTGGAAGTCTGGAAATCTCGTAAAATCTGTTAAACATGTATGATCCCATGAAATATCTTGAAATACATTGAAATATTTTTAAAATTCTAAGGTTCTTAAAGATCCTTTAAAATCTTTTAATTTTTTTAAAACTCTTTAAATTAGTTTAAATTATTCTAAATGCTTTGTAATTGCTTTCATTTTTTTAAATGTCTTCAAATCTCATAAAATCTTTTAATCTTGTAGGATTCATTAAAATCTCTTAAAATACTTTGCTAGTTTTTAAAATCGCTTTAAACCTTCGAAATCCTGTGAAATCTCTTGACATATCTTAAAATCCTATGGTTCTTGAACAATTTTTCTGTATTGTTTTAAACTCTCTTCGAACCATTAATATGCCTTGAAATCCTTTTCAATATTTTTAAGTCATGTGCAATTCTAAAAAACCTCTTAAAATTTTGTAATTATTTTTAAAAAAGTTCAAAATATTCAAAATAATTCTAAATGTTTTGTATCCGTTTACATTTTTTTGAAATCTTGAAATATTTTTATATTATTGATTGAAATCTGTTTTAGTTGAGGATTCAAGTATTTTGTTAAAAATTTGTCTTTTTTGGTTATATCTATGTTTGTTTAAAAATTTATCTTCTTAATTTCAAAATTCAACTATTTAATTAAAATGGTTTATAAATGACAAAAATATAAACTAAAAATTAATCAAATAAAATTTGGACTAATACGAAATCCACTGCTTAAACTATTTAGATGAAAATTTATATAATTAGTTGACAATTCCGCTTTTTTATTGAAAATTAATCTTCTTGGTTTAAAATTCAACTATTTGGTTCAAAACTGATGTATTTGGTTGAAAATTTGTCTTTTTTAGTAGAAAATGAATCTTCTTGGTTTCAAATTTGACTACTTGGTTACAAATTTAAGTTTTTTTGTAGGTAAATTAACTATTGGGTTGACCATTTAACTGTCTTGTCTAAAGCTCATCTTTTTGGCTTGAAATTCAAAATTCTGGATCTAAGTTTTTTTCTTTATAGATTTAAGAATCCTTCTTGGTTGGAAATTCGTCTTTTGGGTTTGAAAATGTATCTCTTTTGGTAAAGGTTTTGGTTAAGGATTCAACTATTTTGTTGCAAATTTTGGTTTCAATTAAACTATTTTCTATTTGAAATGACAATCTTTTCCTAGTTAAAATATCAATATTAGATTTTGTGACAATAAATATTTTTTGGTGTATAATTCGTTGTGAGAAGACGGAAATATTATTTTACCAATTCGCGAAGAAGTTCCAAAATATTTTTCAAGTTAAAGAACAAAAATGGTAGCATTAGCGGATAATTGTGATAAAATAGTATCTTTAGTATATTTTTTTTCGAAAGAATAGCAAAATAGTGTCATTGCAAAAAAAGTGTCCAATACAGTCAATAGTGTGGTGAATTCGAGGCATGGCTTCTACATTTTTCTATCTGAATCGATAATCTGACATTGCAAGTAATTTTTATGACCTCATCTGCCTGCAACAAATGATCCAAGTCAGTAAACATGAAGCCTGGCACAAAAGGGTGACATATAAGACGAGGGCGAGAGAATTCAGCATTGCGGGTGTTCTCTTGACTTGGGGGTGGGAGGGTGAGATAAAAAAATAATAAAGAGTCACGATCTCTGCCACGAGACCCCGTTTGCTCTAAACGTCCCGTTTACGAGGCATAAACGCCGAAACAAAAGCCGGTTGGGCGAGAAACAATTAAAAACGTTTCGCTCGATCGCTCCGAATCACTCTTCCACCCTTCACCACCCTCTCTCCCTCTCACCATCTATCATTCTCTCTTTTTCTCTCTCGTTAGTTTTCATCGTCATCGCTCCCTTCAGTTTAGAGCATAGAGCAACAACAAAAACCTCGCGGGAGTTCGAAACAAAAGGGAATCGCGACGATTTAATGAATGATCGCGCTGTTTCTCGCTGTCGCACGATTGACGATGGGTTCGAATTTCTCCTATACGTATGTATACCTGCTGCATTTCCAGGTTGCTGATTGCTGTTACTCGTGCGGAAGGCACACCTCGCTTTTCTTCTCCTCGCGAGAAACGCAAATTTTTTCCACCTTCCCTTTTCTTTTGCTTTCGATCACACGACTGCGATCGCACGCTATTTTCCGAGCGTATCGATACGTAATAATGAGAGTCTTTTGTCACCTGGTCTCTCTTCTTGAAGGCTCCTGTGGGTAGCCTAGCATAAAATTTGCTTCCAAGTTTCTTTGAACTTTTTTTTATTGAAATTGCTTCCATGGATCGCAGCGGTATAGAAGTTAAATTTTAGGTAAAAGAGGGGATGTTTATGAATAAAAAAGGAATTTTATTTGTTATAAAAAAACTTTTGATACGATATGGATGCACATAATAAACCGGGGATGTAAAATCTCGTAGGTAATGATTCAAGCAAGGTAATAGTCAACTAACTACACCAAACTGAGGTAAACTTTCCGTGGTTACAGGTCTGTAACGTTCTGCACCTAGCGGAGTCCGTTGGAAATATCTGCGATTCATCACAGACATTTTACCTCAGTTTGGCGTACACACCTTGCGTTTACCCTGCTTTACTAATTACCTGCGCATCACTTCGTACCCTCAATTTTGTCTCTGAATCATTTTTCAATCATGAATCATTTTTTTTTCCAATAGATAAGCAACAGAATTGAAAAAGGGTCATGTTATATTTTTTAAATCTATTTCTATCAGCAGATAGTATTTTATTTCTTATTCTCAGCACATTTGTTCTATGTTATTTTTTTCATTACAGGACCCTAAGTTGTTCAAAGCGTTCAAAGTATTTTTCTAATAAAGATAGGAAGAAATAATTTGAAAAATATAAACAAAAAAATATTATTTAAAAAATCTACTTATTCTGTTTTTGTTTGCTTAGACGTTTAATTTGTTTCTAATGTATTTTTATCACCTGGAAACTGACAGATCTTTCAGAAGTTTTTTAATATAAGCGAAAAAATATGTATTGAAATACACAGCTTGCTAACATGTAAAACCTAATATACAATATACGCTAATTTCTTTCCATTTTATTTTCGATATTCAAACTTCTGATTCTATAAATACAGATAGCATATTTCTTGGATACGCCCTTTTTGTTATTTTATCACATATTTTAAAAGTACGAAAAATGAATAAAAATGTCTTCCTTTATTCGCAGGCTACACAGTCTTCACAATCTTTTCTCTCTTTCCTCCTTTTTTTCATTAAGAATTCGTCTTTTTTGGTTAGAAATTTTACTGTTTGGCTGGATATTTAATTATTTTGATAAAAATTCAACCATTTTTTTTAAAGTCATCCTTATCGTTTAAAAAATAAACTGTTTTGTTGGAAAATAATCTTTTTGTAGTGAAAAGTCCACAATGTTTGTTTAAAATTAAACTATGTGGCTACAATTAACGTCTCGGTTGGAAATTCATATTTTTGGTTTTAAAATGCATCTATTCGGTTTGAAAAACTCAACAATTTAATAGAAAATTCGTCTTTTTGTTCTAGAAATTTAACAATTTCTTTAAAAAAATGATTCCCTTTTCGCCTAAATTTTGTTTGTTAGTTTAAAATTCATCTCTTTTTAGTTTTTATACCATTTTTTTGCAACTGTTCAGTTAAAAATTAATCTTTTTAGTTAGAATTTGAATACTTTATTAAAAATTAGTTTTTTTTTTACTGAACTCAACTGTCTAGAATTTAAATGAAAAACATTTTTGTTTGAAATATGAAATACTACATTTTTTATAAATAATAATTCTTTTTTGGTTCAAAATTCAAGTACTTGGTTGCCGATTCATCATTATTGCTGAAAATTCATTTCTTTGTTTGAAATGGTTGAATATTCATATTTTCCAGCTAAAAATTAATACATTTTTTGTCGAAAATTCGCTTTTTGGCTCGAAACGGCAAAAATTTGGTAGCAAATTGAAATATTTTTTCGAAAATTCTTTCTTTATTTGGTTGAAAATTCTTGTATTTTTTAAAATTTGAAAATTACCTCTTTTACTGAAAACCGACATTTTCGGATTGCCAATTCGTCTTTTTGTTGTTGAATTAATCTGTTTTTTAATTACATTTTTTCATTCGAAAGAATTGATATTTTTTTGTTAAAAATTCAACTGTTCGTTAAGAGTTGAACTAATTTGTTAAAAATTACTTCTTTAGTTAAAGATTCATCACTTTAGTTGCAAATTGATCTCTTTAGTTAAAAATTTGCCTTTTTGGTAGAAAATTAATCTTCTTTGTTCAAAATTTATATATTTGGTTGAAGATTTTATGATTTATCGTTGATTGAATCATGAGAGATTTCTTCGCTGTCGATAATGTCCTTTAAATCTACTAAATGAGCAAATAAATCGTTTAGGATATATTTTAAATTAGTATAGAAAAAATAATCTCTTTCGAATCTTCTTGTTTTCTAATGACTTAAATGTCTATCTATGATTCTTAAAAAATGAATCAAACACTTGTAAAACAAGGGGGGAATTGGTTCAACAGTCTCGATTTTCGGTGCGTTAGGTTTTTTTTTCTAATTTAAGGGGAAAAGGGGATTAGGTAAAAAACAGGCAGAGCTGGGCAAGACCGCTCATCCGTTAATTAACTGAGTTCAATTTTTCGTTAACTGTTAACGGACTCTCGGGATTAACGGACTATTTACTTTCTGTTAACTTCCATTAACTTCCGTTAACCTCCGTTAACTCAAATTTTTGTGAAATAAACCACTTGCTGCGCTGCGCAGTCACCAATATTTCCCAACAATTGGCATTTTGTCGTGAATGAGACGCGACCATTAGTGACTTGCGCAGAACAGCCTGAGATCACCTGGGATCATCTTACAAAATGGATATTTCCCTCAATTTTCAATGAATTGACCTAAAAATTTCAGGAAATCTTCTTCCAATATTAAG
>JAWWLR010000054.1:41451117-41463186 GCA_035041075.1 Acraspis erinacei
GGGGTGAGCAGAATGCATCAAATCTTATCCATCTCGAGTACTCACTCCTGAAAGCCCGGATTCAGAAAGCACAGGAGGAAAACTTGCGAGAACAGCTCCTCGATAAGAGGATGCATGGCATCTTCCACAGACTAAAAGTGCTTTATTAACATCTCTGCCACTCTTACGGTATTAATCTTAATATCGCTCCGCTAAACGCTCCTAGGGAAATAGAGTCAATTGTCGAGAATGATAAGTGCTGCATATACTGGAACTTTATATTCTCGACGATTGTTTCTGTTGCACACTCTAGGCCTAACATAGTTCTCCTGGACTTTGAGAAGCGAACCATGTTCGTTATCAAATTTTTGGCACCAGATGACAAAAACGTCCTAGCCAAGGAGAATGAAAAGAAAGAAAGGTATAGAGACCTTATAAGGGAGTTGCGAAGATTGTACCCGGAATATTCTGTTAAATTAATCGTCCTTATCATCGGCGCTCGTGGACGTGCTAAGCTTTCACTAGTCAATAGCCTGAAAAGCATCCCTACGTGTAAACAATATGCGAAAACACTTGCGGGGAAAATGGAGAAGGCGGTCGTCCTTGGGTCGCTCCGTGTCCTCAGGGTGCACGAAACTTGTGCTGGATCGTCGTATTGATTCCGTCACGGACTGTAACCACATATCTCACGATCGTGAGACGTGGTTATGACTGAAAATTTACCGCGATTTCACTGAGACCGGGTGCAGCTTTTCAGATTAGCACCCGATCCCGGTGAAATCCTGCGGTTGTCCTTGTGACAAAGTTTTAATTATATATATATTTCAGGGAATATTATATTTCAGTAATTAACTTTCATTTATTCTTAATCTTTTATTTAACTTGAATAACCCCTAGGGATTTCGCTAATACGAATTGTTTAAATAATAGATATATCGCAATGATTGGAAAATAATTGGAGATATTTCACAAATTTTTATGCCAATTACTGTTTCGAAAATTATTTATTAGGCATAATTAAAAAAGCACTGATAGATATTTCTGAGAGGAACCCAGAGAAATTCTTCGTGTTGAGATAGGACTATTATTTTGTTTGAAATAAATGGAACAACTTCCAAATGTATATGCATAGCTACCTTCTGAGCTATACAAATCTTGAAATTTGAATATAAATTTATTAAAGTTCACCAAACATAAAAGAACTTTCAATTTAGAAATCTTAAGTTTAGAGATCTCCCTTTCGTATAAAGTTATGGTATAAAAATGCCATGGAAATAATTTTAGTATAGCCTAAGTTGTGCTTTTAAATAAATATTAAGAAGCCTAAAAAAGCAGCTTTCCGGGCAATTGACCATTTTCTTAACGATTTCATTTCTATGTTCGAAACTTTAAGTGTCAATATTAAATGAAAATTCATACATTTGACCTGGTACAAAAAAAATCATTAAAGGCTTTTATGTAGATTTTAATTTCTGAGGTACAGTGAAGTTTAAAAAAAAACTTTTATTTATTTTCATTTTTATTTTTTCAGTGTCCCAAGAATGAAACTAGTTTTTACAATAAAAATAAAAGGTTCGTTGTAGTTTTTTAAAATTATGAGATTTGAAAACAAAAGTAAAATTGACGACAGAAAACTATTTAAAAAATTGCCAGCGAAGTCACTAATGCAGTCGGGCAGAATTTCGGCTGAAATTAAAAAAGAATTTCAATGGCCCATATCTGTTCTAAAATGAACAAAATTGAGTGTCTCTGAATTAAATATATTACTGAATTGAATAAGGAAAAATTTAGTTACTCTACAATTACATTAATAACAGTTACATGTAATAACTCTGAGTTAAAAGTATGATTATATGAAAAATTGTATTATATATTTTATTTAAATCTTCGTCCTTGAAATGATAACTGTTTAAATATGGTAGCGACATACATATATTAAATATTTAGAAAATTCAGTGTATGAAGAAACACCGGGTCGTACCTTCTCGAAAGTTGATTATTTACTCTCTAAATCTATTTTACGTCACGTCTCCACGTTAGAAGTAATCTGTTTAATGCATATATACTCAGAAAAATGCCACGCAAGTCAATAAAATACATCGTCAAACAATGAAAGACTCATGTTTTCAATGGTTTTATTTTCTAGATATCACGTTTCAGTTTAGGGATTTATATTTCTTTAGGAGAATTTTTTGGAAAATGAATACTAAGTTTTAGGCGAAATGTATTAGACATACAATAATTCAAACACTGGGTGTAACTATTTCAAGTTTCATATACTTTTTTATAAAATTTAGTATTCCCTACACAAAAAAGAGCTTTCTACCTCTGACAGGCCTGATACACGAAAATAATCGAGAGAAGTTCAATAATGAATTAATAACCAAACGACTAAAAAATTAGTAAATATTTTGACTAATTTACTTTAATATACTTTAGATTTTCTATAAACCTTCATTAGCGAAATGTTAAAATATTACGATTTATTATAAGCTTTTAATTAATTTAAAAATTTAATTTAATCTTATGGTGTTCAGAACAGTAGATGAGTGAAAAATATCAACATAATATATAGTTGTACTCGAGAGAATTGAACAAGCTGAACACTTTAACTTTATCAATTTAATTAATTTCTTATTTAATTTATATATTCATGGCTTAAAAATTGAACTACTATGTCAAAAATTTGATTTTTCTAGTTACAAGTTTAGAATTTTGATTGCTTTTTTTTATGTTGGACGAAACAAATTTTTTTGTTCAAAATTCGTCTTTTTGGTTTGCAAATACATAAATTTTGTTAGATGAATCCTTTTTGATTGTGGATTCAACTATTTTGTTGAAAAATATTCTTTTATAGTTAAATTTAACTATTCTATTGTTGGTAGATAACTGATCTTTTTTAAGTGGAAATTTAACAATTTAGCAAAATTCATGTATTTTTTTCAAATATCTTCTTTTTTGTTAAAAAATTTTATTCTTTGCATGACAATTTTTTGTCTTGTTGAAAATGCAACTATATTATTGAAGTCATTCTTTTTTTTGAAGATTTAAAAAAATTAAATTTCATATTTTCAGGTTAAAAATTTGTCTCATTCATAAAGAATTTGTTTTTCTGGCTTGAAAATTCAACAATTCAGTCGAAATTTTCGTTCGCTCATGGCTGGAAATCTTCACTGAATGAATATTCAAATTTTTGTTACAAACTTATTTTTTCCCATAAAGATTCATCATATTAGTTGAAAAATTGTTTTTTGTTTAAGAATTGAAATATTATCTTAAATATTTGTTTATTTTTGTGTACACTTTTTGTACATGTTCATCCATAACGTTCAGATTCAATGTGTGAAAAATTGATTTTTTTTTGTTAAGGGTTCATAGTTTTATTTGTAAATTCGCCTTTTTAGTTGAAAATGGATTTATTCCGTTAAAATATCATCTTCCTTAGTAGAAAATTCAACTATATGATTAAAAGTTAAACTAGGTTGGAACTTTTTGTAAGATGATATTATTCTTTTGATAAAAATAAGTAACTTCACACAAAAAAAACATTTTCTAGTTTAAAAATGCGGCATATGTGCCTTTGTTGAGAACTGTTATTGATAACAATGACAATTGTTGTTGAATAATAATCTCTTTTTTACGATATTGCTCTTGGAATGAAAAAAAGATCCCGCCAAACAGAATTTTTTTTAGCTGAAAATGGAATACTAATTTAATGTAGTACAAATATAAAAAAAAGATTTTTTTTTTGTAATTTTCCAACATAAAATAAAAATTACAAGAAATATATTTAAAAAGTTGATGAAATACAACCTCTGGCACACACGGGGAAAATTCGTTTCCAGTGTCCTTGGATTCTATTTGTCACGTGTAGATCAGATATGTTTCCCTCTCTTAAAATTTGCAAGGATAGGAAATATATCTAGTCCGTTTTTTAACAATGAAAATGCGATCGACGCAACGCCTTATTATCTCAACTCAACCCCACCTTTTAAATTTAGGTAATAATTTTTGTCAATAGTGAGGTGATGGCTAGTATATATGCAAGTAAAGCCAGCGATATGTCTCTTCAGTAGCAGCTCAAAATTTTCTTTAAAAAACCTGTCGTCTGAATAATGACGTATTTTATTTGTGAACTGCTCTTTCTTTTTGTCATATTTAAAAATTCTGTTCGTAAGTATAATATAAATAAATCCTATCAGGTATCCTATTCGAAGCAAGGGTAATGTAATCGCAAAGTGAGTTAATATTATCATGCGACTAGAAAGTACTTCTTTAAACATTATTTCTCAGTGGTTTATAAATTTGCACGAAAAAATTAATACGAATGAGTTTTGAAACACAAATTTCGCAACATGTTTGGTTCTTTGCTATACGAAGTGACATTTTAAAAACATATTTCGGCTAGAGTGACCCAAAAAATAAAAGTTTTTAAATCTTTTTCTGTAGTCCCTCTTTTTTTTAAGTTTCCGAAAAATGGTTAACTTGCCTTTCATTCTTATTTAATATCAAACGAATAAGCTAAACGATTACATCTATTTGTTGAATAATGTTTAAGAAATTGAGAAGATAATTTCGTTTTTACAGAATATCGAAAATTAAAGGGATTTCATGAATCTAACGGTATATTTGATAAACTGGGAAAGTGCCTCTTTATAGAGCCTGAATAGCACTCAGACAAAAACTGAGCGTTCCCAGAAACATGTTCCAGTATCAGCAGACTTGACGGTTATATTTAGAATACCTTCATTTCGAGCCAATAATTTTGTTTATTTTTGAAAAAATTAATTTATGGAAAATCCCTGCTTTATTCTTACAGAATCAAATCCTAAACCGTCAGAACCTTATGATTTTCCACGGTCTGCGCCACAAAATAATCATGGAATGGTATACATTAATGGAGAAAGTCATCCTGGAAGGTTTGTTAATGGAATATTTGAACCAAGTCGGACAACCTTTTCGCAAGGTCAGTTTAAAACGAAAATAGAATCTAAAACAAATTATTATGCGATTCTGCCACAAATTCTTACAATAAATATTTTTTTAGCTAATAAATAATTCAAATATTAGTTGAATTGCCATTATTAAGAAAGCGTCGTGAATGAAACTATGCGCTTTGTATAAGCAAAGAGAATAGTCTCATACAGGGCGTTGTCAGCGCATAGACTCATATTGAATAGAGGTAATGAATTCTTCGCCCTAAGGCATTTTTTTAACTTTCAAATAATTGGAAACTATATTTTTCTGGCAGCATTAACTGAACATCAAATACAAAAACTAAAAGTACACCGAACCCCGCCAACTCCAGACAGATTTCTTCGTGATGGTGATATCTTGTTCCGTGGAAGATACCATGTTGGAACATTTATTGGAAACGTGCCTTATCATAATGATATTTCCAGTAAGTTAAAAACTTAAAAACAATCTAAAAAAAATTAATAATTAGAATGATAATCCTTAGCTTTCTCAAAATTTTAGTACTTATAATTTTGTGAACTGATAAAAATGGTTATAATTGAAAAAAATTAAACATAATTTGTTGGTCAATTATCAATAAAACATATTTAATAAATTTGTCTTTCTTCCTGAAATAGCAAATCAACCAGTGAGAACCGAAATTGACAACGGGGATGTAGTGAAACGCAATGGCAATGAGGTTGCAGTAGTTAAGAATAAAAGAATCCAGCCCTTTTACTATGAGGGGAAGAAACATGATCCTTCTCTTTCAGTACCTCATCACTAAATTTCAACCTATCCTATTGTCGACAGAACCTACACTAAAATAATGCTGGTGCCCGCTTGCCTCGAGGTTAAAATTTTCAACATTAACCTCCCACGCCATAGCCCAACATAATTACGTGAATGCTGTCTCGTGTGAACTTTGATGGAAAAGGAATAAAGGTTTTTAAAAAGGACTTAATGCAATTTTATTTTCTGGAAACCCCGAAAAAAAATTATTTTTGACCTATCTCTTTCCATTATGGCAATATTTCATAATTTTTTAAATTTGTTTTTTGGCCATTTTCTTTCAGTCAAACGAGTCCCATGCGTCCGCGCTTACGGTATCTCAAATAGGACAGACCTAAAAATTAGCTAGAGTTCATCTGGCAAAGTAATCACAAGTTTATATTACTCGTACTTAAATCAATAAGTGATTATATTGATTTTTTATTTGCATTATTTTTGTCTATTCATCTTTTTTTGTATATGCAGAATTTGTTATATTTAACGTGACTAAAGTAAGATGAAATAGTAACTACATTATGTTAGTGAAGATGACTTAGTCTATTCAAAAATTTAATTTCTATTTGAGTACTAATATTGAGAGAGAAGTGATTTGCCATGTATTTACTTACTCTTGAGGACACGAGTTTCGTTTTGCTTAGCAAACAAACAAAGATAATTTGAGCTATCTGTCGATAACACCAGATTATTTCACTCATTGGAAAACTAAAAATAAAATAAATAATTATATTCTGATTTAAGTCAGCCCCACATAGTTTTTCACGCCGAAACGATAATTTCTCGTTCCTGGACTGTCGATCGTCTAAAAAAAATGAGCGATTTCCTTCGAGCATATAAAAATCTCGGGTTGAAAGTTTAAAATATTTAAACAGCACGTGCGGGTCATAATAAAAAATATATATAATATCTTTATCAGACTGTGATGAATTTCCAACTAAAATTATAAATATTTAACTGGAACAGTTGACTTATAAACAAAAGAAAACGAATTTTCAACTAAAATGTTGAATCTATAAGAAGAATAATTGAATTTTTGACAGCGAGATGAATTTAAAACCATGAAGATTAATTTCTACCAAAAAGGTGAATTTCATTTCAACTATGAAAGATCAATGTCAACGGAAAACTTAATAATTAAATTTTTAGTCAAAAAATGAATGTTCAAGCGAATAGATAAATTATTATCTAAAATATCAAATAGTCAATTGGAATTATAGTTAAATTTAGAGTTTAAAAAGCAAAATAATTTTTAACTGAAAAAGAAACAAATTTTTGTCAAAATAGTTAAGTCTTTGGCAAATAATTCCTTTTCATAAAAAACAATAAGTTTTCTGTTAAACAGTTCATATTTCAACCAAAAAATGCATTTTTAATGAAAATGATGAGAAGACAACCAAAAAAATTAATGTTCTACAAAAGAGTTTAAGTTTCAGCCAAGTAATTTTCACTTCCGACCTAAAAGATGAATTTTGAAAGAAAATAATAAACACTGAACTGTAATACTTAAACCTTTAACCGAAAAATCTAATTTTTAAACAAGAAGATTAACTTAAAAATAAAAAGATAATACTTTACAGAAAATGAATTGTTAACAAAATATGTATATTCTCAACGAAATAGTTTAATTTGAATTTTAAATTAACAAAGACAAATTTTGACCCAAATTTTTTAATTTGTAAAAAAAAGAGAATAATTTTCAACCAAAAATGTACATTCAAATTGTCAGGTGAAGACATTAATTTTCAATAAAAATGAAGTAAATTCACGATTTTTTAATTAAAATCCCGATCTATCCCGGCTTCCCTGTTAAGTCGAAATCCTGCGTATCATTAATAAAATAATAAATTCAAGGAATGTACCATTTTGAGAAGGTGATGCTTTCCATGTAGAAGTTTAAATTTCAAATTAGGATTTTTAATTCTAAAAGTGAGAAAGTTTTAAAGATAATGTCATTCCCGACTGGAAAAATCTTCTGGCTGTCTGATTTCAGATCTGGTCTAGATCTGAGTGTTCATCAGCCAAGGTTTTTGCGACATTTTCGAGAAACTGTCAGGGTGTCCAAAATCATACAAAATAAGAAATTAACATTTTTAAAAATCATTTTTTTCTTGTTGTCTTGACAGTCTAGTCTGGCCCCCATCGGGGACTGGTCAGTAATCAATAACATACAATTTTCTATATGTAAAGCAGTCAAATTTTTTTAACACTTTTCGAAAAACTGTGAGGTTGTCTAGAATCATACAAAATAAGAAATTAACACTATTAAACATCATTATTTTCTTGCTAGTCTAGTCTGGCCCTGATCTGGGACTGGTCAGCAATCCATAACAAAAAATTTGCTATGTGTCAACCAGTCAAATTTTTTTAACACTTTCAAAAAACTGTCAGGTTGTCTAAAATCATACAAAATAAGAAATTAACAATATAAAAGATCAATTTTTTTCTTATTTTCTGGACAGGCTAGTCTAGCCCAGATCTGGGACTGGTCAGCAATCCATAACATAAAAATTTCTAAGTGTCAAGCAACCAAATTTTTCTTACCATTTGAAAAAAACTGCCAGGTCGCCAAAAATCATACAAAATAAGAAATTATTAAAAATAAATTTTTTCTTAAAAATTACATTTCATGTAAACTGTCAAGAAAAAATTTGAATAAAAATTGCTCAGAAAAAGCGGTTTGAAAAACCGCTTCACACACTCCTTTAAGGAGTTTCGACCATAAATTCCATTTATGGTCGAAACTCCTTAAAGGAGTGTGTTCGTTCAAAATTGGCGAACATAACCTCGAAAATGACAAAGAAGATTCTAGCGATCAACAGAATGTAAAAATAATAATGGATGGTATTTTCGTATCAAGAAAAAGGAAAAGAATGATAATTGCAATAATGGAAAATAACACCAAGCTCCAAAAACTTACTGGAACAACCGTTCCAATGCAAAACAAATACTTGCCATTGGAAATCCTAAGCGAAAATGACGATGATTTCATGGAATCAAACTAAAATCAAAGCTGTGAAACCACTGACAAACAACAACAGGTAAAATTTTCTATGAAGTATCATTCAGGCTTTACTGAGATTTTTACAACATGTGACAGTGACTATCAGTTTCTTAAAACTACAAGGAAAGACACTAATGTTCCATTTCACACTTACAAAACCAAAAACGAATAAAGAAGAACCTATATACTAAAAGGACTAAATGATAAAGTGAATAAAGAAGACATCTTGAAGGAATTGATCGAGTTTTAGTTTCAAGCTTTAGATATTAATCCGATTAAAAAGATGAAGGACGCAATATTTATGGTAACTTTCATATCTGAAATAAAAATGAAACACCTCAATCAAAAAGTCCGTCATCTTGGTTATACGAAAGTGTTTTAGGAACACTTTATAAATAAAAGAATACTATCACAATGTCACAGATGTCAGGAATGGGGACATGTGACAACCAACTGTTATGTCGATCCAGTTTGCTTAAAATGTGCAGAGCAACATCTAACGATAGAGTGCAAGAATCCAAGGACCGAACCAGCTAAATGTGCCCACTGCGATTAACCTCATCAGGCAAACGCAACGAGCTGTAAATAATATAGAAAGCGATTAGAACTGTTTACTAATCAATGACAGAAGACCTCGAACTTCAAAGAAAAATCAAAAGGAGATTTTGTAAAGGACAATTCCAAATCTAGATCGACAGAATATTTGTAACTTTCCTCCGTTAAGGAAACCGTCGTCTTCTCTCGACGTTGTAAGTCCGCAATCTTGTCCATGAAGCGTATCTTCTCAAAGCATTTTAGCAGCTAAGAATATAAATTCAGAAACGCATTCGAGTTTTAATAATGATCTAAATGAATTAACAATGCTCATTAAAGAAATCAATCCAATCAAAGAAATTTGTAATATTTCAAAAATGTTAAGACCAGTTAAGGAACTTAGAATTAGGCTTGAAAAATGTCAAACGCCAATAGAGAAGTTACGAATTTTTGTGAAATTTGCTGAAAATTTCGAAAATCAGAGATAAAATTAATACTTGTAGCTGGAATGCAAATGGCATAAAAAACCGAATGGGAGAATTAATTGAATTTTTTTATCGTTTTAATATTGATATATTAATGATTAATGAAACAAAATGTGCGTCAAAAGATAATTTAAAAATAAGAAATTATACGTGTTTAAGGCGTCATATAGAAAACAGCGCAGGCGGAGTAGCTACATTTATTAAAAATACTGTTCTATACAGGGCTTTTAAAATATGTGATTCTGTAACCTTAGAATGTAAATGTATAAAGTTGGTCAATGATATATACTTCGTAGCCACATATCATAATCCACGTAAAGAATTTACAAGTAGGGAAATACATAAGTTGTTAAATATAGTCAGGAAAGTTATTTTATTCGCCGATCTAAACGCTAGAAATAAAATTTGTAATTTTCACGTAGAAAATAGAAGGGGCAAAATTCTTTGAAATTATGTACAAGATAATAACTGTAGTTTAATGCATCTAAATGAGCCTACGCTCTACTCATATAATGGATCAACTCCTACAACTATTGACATAGGAATTCATAAGAATTTACGCTCTTTAACTGATCTTAAAGTAGCATATGAATTGAGCTCCGACCACCTTCCAATACTATTCAGCCTAAACGTTCAACATAAAATTGTAAAAAATAGGCTGATTTATGACAATGATAAGACTGACTGGCCAAACTTTCGCAGCATATTAAATAAAGAAATTTAAATTACACCACAGATAAAAAGTAAAAACGAGCTAGAAGAACAGATACAAAAACTTGCAAACACTTTCCAAAATTGCATTAATAAAACAATCCCTAAAAAATCATTAATGGAGACTTTTGATAACCTACCACCTGATATTATTTAAAAGATTCGCGACAAATGGAGCCTTAGGAAAATGTGGAAACCTACTAGAAACAAAGACTATAAGATTGAGTTTAGCAGACAAACTCACCTAATTAAACCAGAAATATTTAAGTATAGAAATACGTAATGGGGAAACCAGTTCAAAATGTTAAACCCAAATGACAACTCCCTTTGAAGAATGACAAAAATACTCAAAAAAGAATATCATACTATACCTACACTGCAGAAAAATAATGAGGTTGCATTCACTGCAATTGAGAAAGCCCAAATGTTAGCAACTCAATATGAAAATCTTCAAAACATTGACTTACAAAATCTTACAAACGAAGAGAATCAATTAGTTGAAACAGTTAATAATTTTATAGGTAAAACCCAAATAGACGACTACATAGACTGCTATACTTATCCAATTGAAATAATAAAAACAATCAAGATGCTTCCTTACAAAAAAGCTCCAGGTATAGATAATATACAAAATATTATAATAAAAAATCTCACAAAAAAGCAATTGTCCAACTAATGTACATAATAAGCGCTGCGATACGAATCTCACTCGAAAACGGGAAATATAATGCCAATACAGAAGGCTGGTCATTGTAGTACAGAACCAAATTGCTAAAGGGCAATTTGCCTACTACCAACGCTTATTAAATTGACTGAAAAAATCATTCTAAAAAAACGTAATGCCTTTGAAAACAAAGAAAGAATTATAATTGATGAACAATTTGGATTTAGGGAACAGTACGGTACAGTGCAGCAAATCGTAAGAATAGTTAATGATATTCACAAACTTTAATTTAAACAAAGTCACAGTAATGTTATTTCTCGACATTGAAAAGGGATTTGATAGGGTATGGATAGACATATTGGTGTAAAAGATAATTCAGTACAACTATCCACCTATATTAATTAAATTAATTTACTCTTGCTTACAATAGATGGCTTCAGTTATAATAAACGCAAAGTTCTAGCAGGAGTGCCACAAGCTTCCGTGCTGGGCTCTAAATTGTTCAACCTTAATCTGAATGATATTCCTAAATTTTTAAAAACAAAAATGTCGCTCTTCGCAGATGACACAACAATTTATTCTCATTCACTTAGTGCAATTGTAGCTGCAAAATAAATACAGATACATCTTTATAAGCTTGAAAAGTTTTATCGCGACTGGAAAATCTCCTTAAATGATACAAAAACCGAATTAATTGTATTTTATAAAAAACAGCCAACATAAAAATATTTCAACCCGTCACATTATATGGACATCCTGTAAGACCAATTGCCTGTGTAAAATACTTAGGTATATTCTTAGACTTAAAATTAACCTTTACAGCTCACATAAAAGAAAATATTAGAAAAGTCTACTCAGTACAAAAGAAGCTATATCCATTAATGTCAAAAAACTCTAAGTTATCGCGGAAAAATAAAAATCGTGTATACAAAGTGATACTTCAACCCATC
>JAWWLR010000054.1:41504393-41515313 GCA_035041075.1 Acraspis erinacei
CGGGGGGGCGCAAATTTTACACAAATCTACTACCTTCTCTGATGAGAATGTAATAGGAAATATTAATCTAATATTATTAAATTTAAAACTGACTATCGAGGCTTTCAATACAAAATTTTACAATTTTAAAGGATTAGTAGTGCAACTGTCCTGCCCCTTTAAAATTGAGTTTTAGATATTGTGAAAATTTAATGTTCAATAATTCAATTTTCTTTAAATTATGTTTTCTAATTGTAATTTTCAAGGTTAATGTATTCGAACTTAAAGCGTTAGAATTTTAAATAATTAATTTTACAAGCTTCCATCACAATAAAATTTTGCCATTTAAGTCAATGTGGAAACAATGTTTCCAATTAAGTGAGACAATAAAAGGATGAAATTATTAATTTATATCTACAAGGCTTTATTTTTGAAGCTAAAAAAGTGGGATTGACTCATTTTATACAAAAATTGATCTATTTTTATATACATCAGATCATTTCAATATTTTAGAATCATTTATTCTAAAATCACCTAACATTTTTAAATGCTGCTAAATATTAATAGGACAAAATTTGGTAAATCTTCAATTAAAAAACTTTCATTGTAATTCAGGCTGGGCGTTTTAATCGAAGAAAAAAATTCCCGGTAATTTCCCATTTGAATAAAAAATTATTATTATATATTATTATATATTATTATTTACACGTATACAATGGAAGTTAGATACTAACACTTTTCAATTGAACAATTTTTAAATAAAATAAAAAAAAAATAAAAAATTAGAATGTTTAACTTTTATAAATTATAGAGTTAAACAATTCAAAATTAGTTGCAAAAACATAAATCCACGCTCCCATTTTCACTGTTCTAAATTAGACAATCAATCAATGATCTTTAACAATTTTAAACTAATATTATTTTAAGCATTTTTAAGATAGAAACATTAAAAATTCAAAAATTCAGAGCCTCTAAATATTTTTAAAAATTAATCGAATTTTTCCTACAGTTCTTAGAAAATCCTGCTCAAGTTTTGAAAAGATTCAAATCAATTAAAGATTTCAAATAATTTAAACTAGGTATATGCGCCAACAAAATACGGTCGATTTTTGCAGATTTCAAACAACAAATTTAGAAGCTTTTTTGAATGGTGAAAGCCGTCAAAAGAATAAAAACAATTTCTTAAGATTCACAAGGAAATTGAAAATGTTTTTTCATTTTGAATCATTATTTTAAGAGATTTCCAAAATTCTGAAAAAAAGATCTGGAAGATTTTAAGGAAATGTTCTCACATCTGCAGGATTTTGTAAAAACGGTAGGAAAAATTCTATTTATTTAAAAAAATATTTATAAAAATTTCCCTACAATTCATAGAAAATCCTGCAAATTTTAGAAAATTTACTTAAAATATTTCACTCTTTTTTTTTTACAAATTTGGAAATCTTTTCAAATATTCTCTTAAAATAATTATTCAAAATGAAAAAACATTTTCAATTTTCCTAAGAATCTTAAGAAAATGTTTTTATTCTTTTGAAGCCCAGAAATTTAGGAACAAATAGCCAAAATTTGTCGATACAAGAACTTTGTTTAAATTATTTGCAATCATTAAAAAATTGGTTGGAGAAATAATACGTATTCCATTGTTATATATACATAAAAATGCAACAATTTCACTTAAAAAATGAACATTTTTCATATAGAAAAATTAAATTGGTAACATTCAAAGGGTGAAAAACTCTTCGAATTTTTAAATATTTAAGGCTTTCTATTTATTCGTCTTAAATGAACAGTAAAATATTGCTAAATATTAAATACCTATTCTTTTTCTTAATTAAAAAATTTCAAATGAGCTATTTTTATGTTCAAAATTGTTTATAAAGTTTCAATCAGGCGTTAAAAATTGTTTAATGCTCGAGACTTAAATTTTGAACGGATTTAGAAAAGTTTTGTCAAATCAATTATTTTCACTTTTTAATACTTAAAGTACAGATCCATTCTAAAGATAATTTATTTATTTATATTCATAATTGAAAAAGGATGTCAATTCAACTAATTATTTTTCTAAACTGTGAAAATCCAAACGTCAACCTATTTTTTTTCTAAACATTTGTAAAAATTCCCGGTCAAAAAATAAATTCCAACGGCCACCCGGTTAAATGTCAAAATTTGAAAAAGCATAATTAAAATGGTTAGGATTTCACATTATAAAACCGAAAATTTTGTAAAAATCTTTTTAAAAAAATAGGTTAAAGTAGTTTAAAAAATATGACGAGTAAATTACAAACGAAAAGTAAATTTTATTTACCGCAGCGGAGGTACAAATATTTGGTTTTCCTAATTCTAGCATCTTGCTTGCAAAGTGTAAGATTCTAAAAACTGATCAATCTTGCAGTAGTACTGTCTGCACAGATGACAAAATTCCCGTTGTATATAAATTTATCTATAATAATGAGGGCCCACAATTTTAAATTAAGAAACTATACCCAATGTGTTTCTCGCATTCACGGTATAAACACCAGTAAATAAAAAAATGTAAATATAAAGAAATATATCCAGGTCAAGCAAGCAGATTTGTATTATCCAGTTATAATACTTCGTACATTATTTCCGAAGGATCAGTAGATTCGCGTTACCGACTATTAAAGTTAATAATAAAATAAAGTCTTAAAATATTTACGGAGAACCCTCATTAACAATAATTAAGTCTCTTATTGCTCTTTTCTCGTACAAAAATATGCGATCAGATTTATAAAAATACTAGCAGATGATCCAAAAACGCATTCATGCTCAAAAATGTCGAGAGATAGAGATAGAGAGAGAGAAAAACAGAACCATGCAAAGACAAATAATTCAACTGCGTTATGAAAAATATAGATCCGAGAATTATCTGCGAATTACCACGATTTATACGTTGAAAAAATAGCTAGTCTTTAAAAAGGAGACTTCTGTCCTCGAATTTTGATCAAGTTTTTACTTTGTCATTCGCCACACTTTCCAATTTTTTAATAACCTTCACCATATCGATTTCTTTTGCGAGCTTCAAGTAATCGACCATTCTCACGTTTCGTATATTCGTCCACACTGGTATAATTTTACAGAGAAGACGAATGTGCTCTTCCATCTCAGTTGGCGTTAATTTCATTCTGTAGGAGTTGTCTAATTTCTGTAAGACAAATTCTAGGGTCAGGACACTCTTCTTCTCGGCTACGAAAATATTTCGGAGTATCTTCGCTATTTCGGGTAATCGGGAATGCATGGCAGCTTCTCTATCCTGGGCCGGCGACCTCGTCATGGCGTCTAATGCTTTGGCCGCCTGTTTCGCGCGAACCTGATTAGAAAATAGAACGTTAACTTGGAATTTCTTTAGATTTTAAATTCTTACAATTAAAGGTTAAACCATTTTCTAATTCCAATTTTTTTATTTACTTAAGTACTTAATAATTTACACGTATAAAAGAGAAGCTTTAAAATTCACGGTCATTTCCCGGTCACGATTTTCAATTTTCGCTTTTAATTAAATGTAACATATTCATATTTGCAGCCAAACGCAAACATTTATTTTAATTCATAAAGTTCATTCTGAACATCCTTTAACACAACGGAGGAAAAACTAGTAATATAAATGAATTTTGAAAAAAATACTTAAATTTTTCAATAAAAAATATAAATTAAAAGAATGGAAGCTAAACTTTCAGTTAAAACAACTCATTTTCAATCAAAAATACGTTTTTTTTTATAAAAATATTTCAATTTTCAATCTAATTGCTGAATTTTCAACAAGCCAAAAATTAATTTTTCCTAAAAAAAATAGATTGCCAACCAAAACATAAATAATTAAATTTTAAGTTAAAAGAATTAATGTTCAACCAAAAAGATGAACTTTTAACTAAAACTATGGAATAAGTTACATTTTTAGTTGAAAACATAACATTCCGCAAAAAAATAACTTAAAAAACTAACAACTCAAATGGTAAATCTTAACTGGAATTTTTGAATTTTAAATCAAAAAGACGAATTTTCAACTAAAAAATATCATAAAAAAATTAAATAATTAAACTTTTTGTCCAAAAATGAATTTGCAACTCAAAATATAGGACATTCAACTGAAATTGTGTAATATTCAACTGGGACATTATTTATATTTTAACTTTGAAAAAAATTTAACCAAGAAAGAAACAAATTTTCAACAAAATAGTTAAATTTTTTCAATCAAGTAAGTTTTATTTCCAACCTAAAATGAATTTTCAAATAAAATGATAAATAATGAACTGGAATACTTAAATTTTAGCAGAAAATAAGAAATAAAATAAATAGATTAATTTTAATTAATCTTATTTATTTTAATAGTTTCATTTTGAAATAAAAAATATCAGTTCTCAACCAAAAATAGAATACGTAAATTTTTGGTTAAAAATCTAATACTTAACCAAGACAAAAAAATGGATTTCAGCAAAATAGTTACATTTTCAACCAGAGATGAATTTTCAACAACAAAAAATTAATTTTTAACAAAAGTGTTTAACTTTTAACCAATTAATTGAATTTTTAACTAAAAAAAATGAATCCGCAACGAACGTAAGAAAATTCCCTATTATAATTCAAAAATATTTCTTCGGAAAATACTACTTCTACTCTAAAAACTACTTGAAATACTTTCTGTATCTAAAATTGGGAAGAGGGAACTTTTAATTGGGAAGAATTCTGATTTGGAACTGGGATCATTTTAAATTCCTTTCTTCTAAACTCGAATATTTCTTTTTAAAAAATTCTTGCTCAATGTTACAAATTCCTTGTTTCAAGTGAAATTATATTTCTGTACGGAAAATGAAAATGATCCTAAAATGAAAACGATAATTATGTTCTAAAACTTCCTGTTCCAAGTCAGGTATCTCAAGTTTTTTCAAGATTAATTTTTCGCTAGTTTATTCTTAAATATTTTGGCACGATAGATTAATTAAATAATTAAACACTACTGAAAACATAATTAATAATTTCTTAAATTTGTCTCTAAAGTTCATGAATTTCAATAATAATTCAAACAAATTTTTATTTTATCTGCTTATACTTCAAATTCAGTGCATATTTAGGCACAATAATTCGGTTATATTATATTACATTCAATTTAAACCGTTTCAAATTATAAACTTTTCAAGTTTACAAGCAGTTTTATTTTCAAACAAAAAGATGAATTCATTAGTAAAAATTGTCAATATTTCATTGCCAAAATGGAATAGTTCTTCTTAAAAAAAAATATGAATTTTCAACTGAAATGATCAATCATTAATTGGAATAGTTGATTCTTTTACCAGAGATGAATTTTTAACGAAGACGATTAATGTCTACCAAGAAATATTAAAATTTTTAATAAAAAACAATCGAATTTAACCACAAAGTCCGAATTTTCAACAAAATACATGAATTTTCTACTAAAAACGATCAATTGCTAATTTCACAAATGAAGAATCTTTGTTAGTCAATTTATTATTGCAATTTCAAAACAAAAAATCAAGTACGCTCTCGACGAAATTGCCTGACTTAAAAAAAAACTCTATTTACAGGTTTGTCCAGATGTATAAAAAATACCCTGACAATGCTCTAAATTAACCAAAATGATTAAAGTAATGAAAACTTGAATTTTATTTCGATCAGAAGCATATTCCCGGTTTCAAACTTAAATCCCTGGTCATGCAGA
Organism: Acraspis erinacei; assembly: GCA_035041075.1. Classification (NCBI taxonomy): domain Eukaryota; kingdom Metazoa; phylum Arthropoda; class Insecta; order Hymenoptera; family Cynipidae; genus Acraspis; species Acraspis erinacei. Next base: position 41,510,065 of record JAWWLR010000054.1, read on the forward strand.
TACGTCTTTTTTAAACTCTAATTGCAATTTTCTTACGAAATAACTTACCCGTTCTAGAAGAGCTTTAGGAATTCCCTTAAACGCCGAACTGAGATAATTACTAGTGGAAGCAGCGCTAGTAGTAGGAGTCGCTGGAGGAGTATCAACAACGGAAATTTGGACCTTCGTAAATCCATCGACATTCGTCTCACCCTCCACATCAGTCTTTGTCGAAGATTCGGAACTTGAAGGCGACGGCAGAGACTTCGAGGTCATGTTTGCCTCGGCCAGCCGCTGCAAAGCCTTCTCCATTCTTGTATTGCAGCTGAAAAGCGTCTTGGCTTTGTCTATAATAGAAAAGAACAAAATTAAAACTTCAGTTTTGCACCAGCTAAATATACATCACTTAAAAATCCATCTGAAAAAAAGATCCTACTGATTCTATCCAGTCTTTCCTCCTCCGTAAATTTCACTTTAAATCCATTCACTAAAGTCAACATTTCAACTCTATTCCCCAACCACATTCTGTCAAATCCGCAGACTAATTAAACCCTACTGTTTAATAAGATAAGCATTCGCTTGGAGAAAAAGCTGAAGCTACGAAAATATCGGGGTCACGCTTGTATTACAAACATCACTTGCATTCTTCGTTTTAATTACGAAATCTCGTAATTATGCAATTTGCAGGTTGGAGTTTACTAATCCAGAAATTATTTTCGGGTCACCTCAATATTTTGAAGGACGTGGTACAAAAAATATCTCACCAAGAACATCTTTCGCAGAAGTTGCTTTCTGAGCGTCAGGAGGCAACGGCAGATCAGACTTTTCTATTGGCTGGCAATTCTCAACCTCAAAGTCCGGATGCCAGCGAACAAGTTTTTCCCTCGGAACTATCATTGGCGTGTCCAAACTTTGCAGAAACTTATCGTGCTCGTCTTTGACCCTGTCTGCAAAACAAAAAGTTAGGCAAAAATAAGATTAGGATTTGTACAGGGTATTTTCCTGTCCACCAAGAGATGATTTTTCAAAAAAAAAAAAAAAAAAAAAAAAAAAAAAAAAAAAAAAAAAAAAAAAGAATTTCCTACAAAAAGGTGGAATTATCACCAACTTGACAATATGAATTTAACTTTCAACCCAAATAAACGAATTTTAAACCAAATTATTTGAATGCTCAACCTAAAAGAACGAAATTTCAACAAAAAGGTTTAATTTTTACCAAAATAAATCAATTTATCTTAAAACAATTAAATTTGCAACCAAATAAAAAAAGAAGAAATTTTAACCAAACATATCATTGTAGAGTTTTCAACCCGAAAAGATAAAATTTTTAACAAATAAGTTCATTTTTTCGACCAAAAATATGAATTTTTTAACAATAAAGTTAAATAATAAGAAAACCAAAATAGTTAAATGATCCCCCCAAAGACGATTTTTTTACATATCAATAAAACATTCAACCAAATAATCAAAAATTGTAAAAAAAAGAATTTTAACCAAAAATATAATTGTACAGTTTTTGAAGAAAAGATAATTTTTTAACAAATAAGTGAATTTTCAAAAAAGAGAGGTGAATTCTACCAAAAAGAAAAATTTTCACAACACCACTGAATTTTCGACAAAAAATAGGCCTTACGAAAATAGTTGAATTTTTAAGAAACTAATTAAATTTTTAACAGAGAAGTTGAATTTTTAACAGAGAAGTTGAATTTTTAACAAAGAAGATGATCAAATAGTTGATTTTTCTAGTCAAAAGTACGAAATTTTTTTAGAATACAGTTTGCTTTCAACCATTACGAATGAATTTTCAATCAGAGCTGCAAATTAAAACACTTGGATTTTTCTTTTATAATTGAGGCTTAACAATTTTTTAATTTAAGACGCTAAATTATTTATATGTAGAACTAAAGGCTTTTAAAACGTTTAATGTGAACATTTTTTTAATTAAATACCGCTTAACGGCAAAATACAAAATTTTTAGCTTTGATCAATTGTATAGTTTAAAGGATTCTGATTAAAAACTATAAATCCGCGCTATCATTTTAATTGCTCTAAATTGAAGAATAAATCAATGAATTTCTAAATGTAGATGCAACGCTCAAAATTTATATTTAGCACAACAAATTAAAAATTTCGAATAATAAAATTGCCGATATTATAAAAGATCACATACTATAAAGTTGCCGAAAACTGAAAATTTCCGTGTTATAAAATTTCCGAAACTAACCAATGAAATAAATGTTTTCAAAATAAATAAATAAAGTGACAAATATATGACTCAAATTAAAGTGTTTTATTTATTATATTTCTTCGTTCTTTCTTTCTTCATTCAAATAAATAAATATTGTTTCACAATTTCTTCATTATTATTTCACCAATTATTAATTATATGGAAATTTAATATTCGGGAATATTAAATATTCGACCGAAAATTATTTAAATATTGAATTTTTCATTGAAACTGTATCTTTTTTAGTTGAAAATTAAACTATTGGGTTTGAAATTCATTTATTTTGTTGAAAATTAGTTTTTTTTCAAAGTAAGTTTTTTGACCGAAAATGATTTAACTATTGAATTTTTTATTGAAAATGTATCATTTTTAGTTGAAAATTAAACTATTGGATTTGAAATTAATTTATTTTGTTGGAAATTCGTTTTTTTTTCGTTTAAAGTAAGTTTTTTGACCAAAAATTATTTAACTTGAATTTTTTATTGAAAATGTATCTTTTTTAGTTGAAAATTAAACTATTGGATTTGAAATTAATTTATTTTCTTGAAAATTCGTTTATTTTCGTTTAAAGTAAGTTTTTTGACCGAAACTTATTTAACTATTCAATTTTTTATTGAAAATGCATCTTTTTTAGTTGAAAATGCATCTTTTTTAGTTGAAAATGAAACTATTGGATTTGAAATTCAATTATTTTCTTGAAAATTCGTATTTTTCGTTTAAAGTAAGTTTTTTGACCGAAAGTCATTTAACTATTGAATTTGAAATTCAATTATTTTCTTGAAAATTCGTATTTTTTCGTTTAAAGTAAGTTTTTTGACCGAAAGTCATTTAACTATTGAATTTGAAATTCAATTATTTTCTTTAAAATTCGTATTTTTTCGTTTAAAGTAAGTTTTTTGACCGAAAGTTATTTAACTATGGAATTTTTGATTGATAATGTATCTTTTTAAGTAGAAAATGAAACTATTGGATTTGAAATTAATTTATTTGGTTGAAAATTAGTTTTTTCCTGGGTTGGAATTTAATTATTTCAACTGAAAACTGAACAATTCCATTTTCGGTTGAAATATGATATGATTTAGATGAAAATTCGTCTTTTAGGTTAAAAAAATTCATCTGCCTTTGTAGAAATTTAATTTTGTTGTTTAACAATTAATCTTTTTTTTTTTCTAAGATTCAACTATTTTGTTAAAAATTCGTACTTTTTTTTAGAATTCAATTTATTTGTTATTTAAAACTAAAATCCCTTTTAAATTGAAAACAAACTACTTGATTGAAAGTTGAACTTTCTTAAAAATTAATGCCAAAAATTGTATCATTTTAAATACTCAAATTTAACGTTACAACTTGTAAATTGGTCAATTTTGAACAGATTCAGAACTATCCATTAAAATAAATTATTAAAACAAACCTTTTTTTCTTCAATACAAAACTTCCAGTTTCTTCAAACGATTTGAAATTTTAATTCTTAACTTATTTTAAATTGCATTAAAGAACGTGATACATTTTTGTGATATTTCAAGCGATTCAATAGATTTTTCATAGAAAAATTTGGTATGTTAAGATTACTATTTACTCAAATCAAAATATCCCCAAAAACTTACCTAGCAGATTATTGTAGAATTTCCTGCGCCTTTCCAATAGAGCACAAGGTCCCATGCTAGTTTCCGATCCAGATTTCAGCACATTATCAGCATCGGGCGTGTTTCTACCACTCTGAGATTCGCCGTTCGGTATCAGAACGAGGTCGTATTTAGGCTGCTTTGTGGCTGATCCAAAGCTACGGATCTTTTCTTGCTGATAGGTATACGCTTCTGGGTAAACAGATTTAATTTGAGCAATGTGGTCCAAATTAAAATTGCGACGAAGCAATTCTTGAACAGCGGGCTTGAGTTTCTTGAATGTTATGATTTCCTTTCGATTAAACAACATCGCTACAACCTAAGTTGAAAACACAAGCATTAATATCAAGTAGTTCATGAGTAAAGATTTAATTTCAATATTATGTTTAATTTAATTACTGTATCAATGCATCTGAAAACTTCGGCAAGGAATCTGTATTTGTATGGCAAAGGCAAGGCAGGAGATTTGATTTCAGCCAATGATTGATATCTTTGATAAGCTGGAGCTTTTGTGGGACTTTTCACAGGGCTTGGCGTCGATTCTTTTGGTTCGAAAAGAAGACGGCGTTGAGGACTCGCTGTTTTTAGAATCTCTGCATTCTTCACAGGGCTCATGAAAATCTTACTCGGAGACCTGGCAGCTTTTGAAGGACTGTGAAAAAAGATTAGATAATTCGAATTTAAATTTAATAATCGAATTTCAATAGCATTTGGGTGCTTAAAATACAATTTCAATTTTGAAAAACATTCTTAAACAAGAAACCATTACAGACTTCGCATCCCAAAATGCTCCTAAAACAGGGGGAAAAATTTCTTAATGTAGATACGATACTTAATTGTATTTAAAGTCATTATTTTTCTGAGATTTAATGTCAAAATATATTGCAATTCCACAAAAAATAGATGCATTTGTAACTAAATAGTTAAATTTTCTATAATAAAAACACCAATTTTCAGCTCAGAGATATCACTTTTCTATCAATGATATAATAGTTAAATTTTTCAGTTAAAAAATATAATATTGTCAACCAATGTAATAGCAATAGTCGATATTTCCACCAAAAAGATTTTCATTCTCAATCAAACGCAATTGAATTCAACCACAAGAAAGACAAATTTTGAATAAAATAGTTAAATCGTCAACTAAAAGAGATGCGTCTTCAAAAAAAAAAGAACAACTAACTTTCAAGAAAATGATTGAATTTACAAAAACAAAATTATTTCAACTAAAAACTTTGGTTTTCAATTTTTTAATAGTCGAATAATCTCTCTAATGTAAAAAAATATAAGATTTCTCGAAGAAACAACTGAATTTTCTCGAAAAAGTTTATTATAAGGCTGCGCCTAGTCGTCCCGAATTTCGGGATAAATAGCATTTTTCTATCTTGGGCTAGTCATCCCGAATTTCGGGACGACTAGCC
>JAWWLR010000054.1:41523337-41543047 GCA_035041075.1 Acraspis erinacei
GACAATAATTAATTGATTATATTATTGTGTAATGTTTTAAACAAAATGTAATACTCCAAGCAATTAACAATAATTACATTTCAATAAGAAAATACGATTATTTTTGACGTTCTTTGTGTATAAATAATTGTATAAATAATTTACTTTTATGTTGGTAATTAAGAGTGGTAATTACTTGTATGAAAACGACGACAGAAATTGCTAATAATCAATAATAATACTTCAAAATTTTATTTTTAGTTTTGGGTCATATTTGGGGAAATGGAGGGGGGGGTTAAGGGTGGTTTGAATATTTGTAGTGAACAATATTTTTTTTATCTTCTCCTAAAAATATCATTAAAGTGTATTTAAATGTGTCAAATAAAGTAGATCTAACTTTTGTTCGCTAATTTGTGAAGAACAATTTTTTTTGTTATTTATTACATTAATGATTTTTTGCCTCGTCGCGGAACTTTTTTACAACTTTAAACTGTAAATGTTAAAAATGCAATATCTTTACACATTAAACACATATATGTAAAACTCTTTTCAACTAAAATATCTATTTATTTTATTTATTCCTGAAAATAAAATCAAGAATCTACCGACCAAATTTGGACAACCACCGTAAAATTTTCCCATTGCAATCTGAAAAAAATCTTCTATAAAAAAATAAGGAACGAAGAAAGAAAAATGAGAAGGCAACCAAGCAATTAAAAAACGATTTTTTTCTTTTCTTTAAGGGAAAAGGAGAAAAAGAAAAGGTTTTTTTCAGATTGCAATGGGAAAATTTTAGGGTGGTTGTCCAAATTTGGTCGTTAGATTCTTGATTTTATTTTCAGGAATTCTTCACATTAACTTGATTCTTGGGCTTTAAAAAGGGTTTTTTAAAATTTGATTTTAATCCCATTCAAGTATCTTGAATTTTAGTATTAGGTATCTATATGTTAGAGCATTTTTTGCCACCTCCAACACCAAAACTTTTTTATAGGTTCCTGGGTTGAAATGAAGACACAAGAATTATTTAGACACCTGATCAATTTCACCTTGGTCTAATGACTTACCAAATAATTTTCTTCTCGTTTCGACATGTACGCACATCAATTTGGTAATTGACAATATTATTTCCATCAAAAATTAAAAAATCAACGAAATCATGAAAAAGGAGAGAAAGACTAGCGCATTAAATTTTTTCCCAATTATTTTAAAGCAAACATATTTCCAAATGTATTGTAACTAAAGATCCAAAACCATTAGAATATTAAAAGAATTTCCCGTATTTTTGGTTTCTTCATCTTTGGTTTCTTCTTCTCTTCCCTAAATCTTTAAGGGATGTTAAACCCACCAATAAAATAAATTTAAACCCTTTGCCCTCTAGGATATGTTTTCCACATTTATTTTGAATCAGATTGTCATGTAGAAACTTTGTGGTGGTTGTCCAAATTTGATCATTATATTCTTGATTTATTTTCAGGAATTTTTCACAATATCTTGTTTGTTGGACGTTAAGGAAGGGGATTTTTGATTTGATTTTGGTCTTATTTAAAATTCTTAAATTTTTAAAGAATATATTCCCGTATCGTGCAATAATAAAAAATTACTCTCGCAAACACTTTTAATTACTTTTTCAAGTTCTTAATTAGTTAATTATTCAATTACTTTTAAAGCGCTAGTCATTTTCACAGAATATAAGTATAAAGTTTTTCCATAAAAGGGAATTAATTTGTTAACTTAATTGGTTTTTCAGGGAGAATGGGACACGTGGAGTGGGAAAAGAACAACCCACATGGCAATTTCTGGAATGTCAGTGGGGATAATTTGCCATCACTGGTATCGTTTTCTGGATGGGCGCCTACCCGGAAAAACGATCGGCGTCGTATTAAAAAAGGTTGTGATCGATCAGATAATATGTTCGCCTCTTTGTATAGGAATGTTTTTTCTCACCTTAGCCATTTTAGAAAAAAGCGATTGGACGGAATTTAAGAAAGAGGTGAAAAATAAGGCACACAAGCTCTACATTGCCGAATGGGTAGTCTGGCCGCCAGCTCAGATAATCAATTTCTACCTTTTACCCTCGAGATACAGAGTTTTGTACGATAACACGATTTCTCTTGGCTATGATGTTTACACGAGTCAAGTTAAACACGATAATCGAAAAATTGCGGAAAAATGAAGTTGGAAATTTCGTCCTGCTGGCGGGACTTTAAATGAGTAATAAATCATTGAAAAGGACAAATGAGCACAAAAGTAATGGGCAAGAAATTAAAATAACTGTGGAATAAACTCGTTAGAAAGGCATCAGTTTAACAGTTTCTGAAAGAAAAATTTTTAAATAATGAAAAGCCTTTGGCTTTTATATTTTCGAGTGTATATATTTAAGTACAGATTAATTTAAATAAAAAGCGTAGGTGGGAGTACACAATGTGTAAATCCGTGTGACTAGTCTAGTCTTCGGGAGCACTAGTTAAAATTACGAATTAAGAAATGTAAAGATGAGTGATTCGCAGGTTCCTTATTTTGTACATTTCGGCTTTTTAGAGTATGAACTTGCGGACCACTCACTTTAGTTCTAATATCGTCTTTTGTACATATTTACAAAATTATCACCACTTTTAATAAATTGTTCGTTAACTAATTTGGCTTCACTTAACTTAATAAAACATCCCATCGTGAATTCCAATCGGGACTAAGATTGCAGTAAAAACAAGGAGGTTTCGAGCTACCATCTGCCAATCACTTGGAACTGCGTACGACGTCAGCACCAACGTCAATCTGTGTATCTGTAGACATTTTTTATATCAATTAATATTCAACCATTTATGAAATATTCTATTTCTCACTCTTCAAAGTGCAAAATTTGCTTAAAATAGGGGAAAATGGGAATTTTCTTTCCCCAGAGGTAGGGGAAGAAAAAATCATTTTTAGCTACTTTAAGTGTCTTTAATTGTATTTTTCAGACTTTTTAATCAATATTTAAAAGTCGCTAAAGTTGTCTTATGACACCTAAAAATTGTTTTGAAAATAAACTAATGGGAAATATTTATCTTTCAGTTAAAGTTCAATTAAAATTTCGTTTTAAATCAATAAAATCGCTCGAATCTGAAAAATAGTGATGGATTAAATTTAAAAAATTTTATTTTGATTAAAAAACGGTGAATTTAATCGAATACATTTAAAAGTAATTTAACCAATCTGTTAAGCGCATTGAAATTTTTATATTTAAAACGCGATTCTTATAGGTATTTAAATTTATTTATATGTATCTGTTGAGAATTTGTTGTTGCGTGAAAATTCATTTTCTTGGCTGAAAATTCAACTATGTATTCAACATTTGTATTTTTTTGTATAAAAATAATCTTTCTTGAAAATTCGTATTTTTACTTAAAAAACCAACTATTTGTTAAGAAAGGTAAAAAATTAATCTACTTAAAATTTTCAACTGAGTAGTTGCATTTTCAACTAAAAATCGAGTAGTTAAATTTTTCAGCTAATAAAATTAATTTTCACCAAAAAGAAAAAACGTGTTTTTAAGAATATACCTAAATTTTAAACGAAACATTAAATTTAATAACAAGATAGTTAAATTTCCAGTTCAAAAAGATAATATTTTAACAAAACAGTTGCATTTTCAATCAAAACGTCACTTCTTAACTGAACTGCTGATTTTTCTGCTAAGTAGATTAATTTGTTTAATTTTCAACCAAAAACATGTATTTTCAAGGAAGATTTATTTTATACCATAAAAGACGAATAGTGAAAAAATACATAAATTCTTAAATAAAACAGATCAATTTTTAAGAAAAAATAGCATAGAGGAATTTTCAACCAATAAAATTAATTTTCAACAATAAATAAAAAAATTGTCAACAAAACAGATCAATTTTCAACCAAAAATCATTTTCAACTAAAAGTGAAATAGTTAACTTTTCAGTTAAAAAAATGAATTTTTGACCAAACGAAAAAACGTATTTTCAAAATATAGTTAAATATTCAACAAAATAATCAGTTTGCTGTCAAAGTAGTTGAATTTTCCATCCAAAAAGAAAGTTTTTTTAACAAAACAGTTGAATTTTCAACCTGAACGTGACTTTATAAACAAACTGTTAAATTTCCTACTAAAAATTCAAATATTCCATTTTTGGTTCAAGTTTAATTTGTTTTATTTAATATCTCACTAACTTTGTTTAAAATTAGTATTTTTTGTATTAAATTAATGTTTCATAAAAATTAAAATTTTTGTTTAAAAAATTTAACTGTTTGTTACAAAAGGTAAAAAATTAATTTACTTAGAATTTTCAACAAACATCAAGTCTTCAAACAGAAAAATGAATTTCCAACTGAACAGTTGGAATTTAAGTAAAAATAGAATAGTTACATTTTCACTTAGTAAAATCAATTTTCAACAAAAAGAAAAAAAGTATTTTCAAGAATATAGTTAAATTTTTAACGAAACATGAATTTTTAAGGAAGAAGATTAATGTTATACCATAAAAGAAGAATATTGAAAAATACAGGAATTTTTAAATAAAATAGATCAATTTTGAACAAAAAATGGAATAGATGAATTTTCAGTCAAGAATATTAATTTTCAACGACAAATAATAACATTGACAACAAAATTATTCAATTTTCACCCAACCATTAATAACTAAAATTCGAATAGTGAAATCTTCAGTTAAACAAAAATTTTAACTAAACGAAAAACGTATTTTCAAAATATAGTTAAAGTTTCAACAAAATAATCAGTTTGCTGTCAAAATAGTTGAATTTTCCATCCAAAAAGAAATTTTTTCAACAAAATAGTTGAATTTTCAACAAAAACGTGCCTTCTTAACCAAACTGTTGAATTTCCTACTAAAAATGCAGCTATTCCTTTCTTTGGTTGAAAGTTGATCTGTTTGATTTAAAAGTTCTTTTATTTTGTTCAAAATTCGCCTTTTATGGCATAAAATTAATCTTCTACCTGGAAAACTCATGCTTTTTTTGTTGAAAATTCAACGATTTCCCATAAAAATTAATATATTTAGTAGGAAATTCAACAGTTTTGTTAAAAAATTACATTTTGGTTGAAAATTCAACTGTTTTATTGCATTTTTTTCATTTGAATTGAAACTTCAGGTATTTTGTTAGCAAATCGATTTTTTTTGTTGAAAATTGAACTGTATTCTTAAAATACGTTCTTTTCGCTTTGTTAAAAATTCGTTTTTTTGTTGTTAAGAATTAATTTTTTTTTCAAGTGAAAATCCAACCATTTGATAGTAAATTTTTTGCAGTAAAAACTTTAATATTCTTTTTTCGATTGGATATTTATCTTTTTTAGTTGAAAATTCAAATATATGATTGAAAACTCATGCATTTGTTAAAAATGTATATTCCTTGGCATAAAATAATTCTTTTTGGTTTAGAAATTTAACTATTGGTTGAAACTTGAACTATTTTGTTGAAAAGTCGTTGCTCTTTGTTGGAAATTTATTTTTTAACTGAAGATTTAAGTATTCCAGTTGAATATTCATAATTTTGGTTGAAAATTAATCTCCGCTTGAAAATCTAACTTTTCTTTTACTACCATTTTCGGTTGAAATTTTATATTTTTTATTTGAAAATTCAAAATTGTTCTGAAAAAGTAATCCTTTCTAATTGAAGTTAATGAGATATGTCAGCATGAAAAAACAAAGTAAATATCAGAGACATATGGGAAATTTCTCAACCAAAAAAAAGGGGGGGGGGGACTTCTTGAAAAAAGGGGGATAGGCGAATGACTATGAAGGCTGCTATCTCCTAAATTTTAACTAAATCCGAAATAAACGTACCTCGTGACTCGCACAAATAAAGATAAATGAAGAGAACAGCAAGTTTAAAACTGGAAACCTTGGTAGAAGAACCAAAACTCCATGAGAATCTGCTGCGAGCCAAACGTGACCTTGGCTGACTAAAGTTTCCAAACTAATTCGGCCGAGCCCAGCCAAAAGAGCAGAATGCTTGCCACGCAAGGCTAGCGACGCGTTTCGAAGTACAATGTACCCCACGATCTAGAATTGAATGCAGAATTAGATATTACAAGTTATCGATTATAAATCTATACTATATATAGTATGATTGAAGAAATTGAGCATCTAATAATTGAGGCTCGAAAAATAATTAGATAAGGGAGTGTTCACTTATTACGTAATATTAAAAGAAGGGAGGTTTTTTTTTGGTTTTTGTTGTACTCGAGTAAGCAAAATTTTTAATTCGTCAAAAAAAAAGTCATTAAATATCTCGAAAACACCGAACACCTTATTTTCGAAAACCTGATTGGTTGCGACAATGTGAGGTATAAAACTTTTAGTATCGGTTTCAGGTTTTTCATCGAAATTTCCAAATAAATAATTTTACTTTATCATAAAATTTATTTCTAAATATTTCTAAACATTACTGATAGAAGAGAACGTGTAAATTGTAAAGGATTGTTTAATATTGGGAAATAATTCGGTTCTTAACACTTTTCTACCACGAAATAAATTCAAAACTTTTTTTAAATTTTCAAACAAAAAATGTAGAAGATTTTTAATAATTTGGAATGGAAGACTTTAAGAAAATTGTTTTAATTTTTCAGCATTTTAAAAGTTAGAACAAATTTGAGTAAGTTTAAGAGATACTTAGAATTTTGTAAGTGATTAAAAAATAATAAAAAGTCATAAGATATTTAAGGAATTTTGTAAGGTTTCAAGAAAATGAAAACTATTCTTTAGGTTCCTAGGAAAAGTTAAAAGGATTTTTTTATTCTGGAGAATTAATTTTAAGAGCATATTTAAATAAAAATCCAAAACACTTCAAAATATTTCAAAACTTGTCAAAGAATATTCTACAACATTCTAAGACAATTTTTACAAATTTTTTCAGAATTAACAAAACAAATTTAAGAAAAATTGAAATAATTTAAAAAAATTAGAAGATTTAGATAATAATAATAATATTTTTCCAAAGATTTAGGAGAAAGTCAAAGGAATTTAGGTTAAATTGATAAGAACTCAGGGCGCATTCCAAATTAATTCGATTGAATTGCAAAAAATATTTGACAATCTCTTCAAATCTTTAAAACCCTACGAAATCCTTCAGTTATTATAAATAAATTCTTTGAAATCTATTAAAATATTATAACTAAAATTCCGCAAAATTCTAGGAAATCTTATATTTCCTGAAATGCTGAAAAATTTCATTGCATATCCTTGACAAATTTTAAAACTCTTGTAAATGTCTTGGAATATTTTTAAATACACTAAAACATTTTAAACCCTTTGACATCACTTTATATTATTGAAATATTTTTTAAATACCCTACGATATTTCAAATACTTACAAATATTTTGAAACACCTGGACATTTTTTAAATCTCCAAAAATTATCTAATATTTCAATGTATCTCCAAATAACTTGAAATATTAGAAAAGTTATTTAAATCCCACGAATACCTCAATTCTTCTGACAACATTCTTTGAAATCCGTTAAAACATGATAAAATTTCGTAAAATTACATTAAATCAGATCGATATTTCTGGAAATTCTGCAAAATTAATTAAAATACCTGTATAGTGTTTAAAATCCCTTAAAATTATTGAAATCTTCGGATACCTTATGAAATTCGTTAAAATCTTTCCATATCTTCTGAAATTTCAGGAAATTCTTTAAGACACCATGCCATTTTTTTTAATTCCTTTAAAATAATTTAAATTCTCGTAAATTCCTTGAAAATGTTGTAATATTTTGGAAATGATTTGGAATTTTTCTAAATACCCTAAAATGTTTAATATCTTTTGAAATTAGTTGAAATACTTTGAAACATTTTAAAGCTCTTGAAAATTCCTCCAATGTTTTTGAAGTATTATAAAATCTTTAAAATCCTTTCAAATCTCTTCAAATTATTAAAATTGATTGAAAATTCTTTTAAATTTTTGGAAATACCTTGAAATATTTGAAATCCCACGAAATCTATCAATTCGTGTGAACAAATTCTTTCAAACCCATTAAAATATGAAAAAATCCGGTAAGATGACATTAAATCTGATATTTTTTGAAATCCTGGAAAATTTATTAAAAATTCCTTGAGAGCGTTTCAAACAAATTTAAATTATTGCAATGCTCTCAAATCTATGGAATTTTTTAAAAATAGCCTTCAATTTAAAATCTAGTAAATATTCCTTAAAATCTTTTAAAGTAACCTAAAACATATCAAATCTTTTTAAGCCCCTTGAAACTTTGTAAGGTTCTTCAAAAACTTGTTGAAGTTTTCAAAAATACCTTGAAATATTTAAAATCCGTTAGAATCCCTTAAAATTACTGTAATTACTAAAATTTAATAAATATTCTTTGGAATCTTTTTATATAACCTAAAAAATATCAAATCCTTTGAAAACCCTTGCCATTTTTTGAAGTTCTTGAAAATTTGTTGGAGTTTTTAAAAATATTTAGAATCCTTTAGAATACGTTAAAATTATTGAAATATGTAAAAATTCCTTGGAATCTTTTAAAATACTCAAAGAACTTACAATTATGTGAATTTTTCGAAATCTCATAAAATATTTAAAATTCTTTGAAATCGTTTTAAATTCCTTAAAACTTTTTAAAGTCCTTGAAAATCATTTGGAATTTTTAAAAATACCTTAAAATCTTTCAAACTTTTTAAAAATATTTTAAACTCCCTTGCAACTTTGAAAAGCTTCCGACAATTCTACAGAATTTTTATAAATTGTAATTTAGTAAATAATCGTAAGAAAAAATCTTCAAATTATTTAATTTTACTAAAAAGATTCGTGAAATCTTTTAAAATACCCTAAATGATAAACAAGAATTGAAGAAAATTCAGAAATAGAAATAGACTTGAAATGAATCGTGATTTTAGTCTATTTTTTTCTCAAATGCCCTGACTTTTCACCCTGTTCTCCTGTAAAATTTTCATTTTTGAGCAATCGTGCGTAATTTTTGGAATCTTACGGGTATGAAAGCGACGTAGGAATGCACTTCTTCGCACTCTGAAAATGAATTGCAGAGAATTGTGTAAGTGGTGTAAGCAGCTAGAGAAACGAGTGCGAGAATGGGAGCCAAAGTGGTTCCTGGAATGTGATCCACTCGTTGAAGAGCTACTAAACCAGCTCCGAAGGCGATTCCCCAGGCGACGCTGTACCTGTCGACTCGCCATCTTGACCACCATTCTCGTATATCGTCGTCTGTTGTTACGAAAAGCGCCTTCCAGGGTCGAGTCACGAAGATCTTTTCGAAAAATACCTGTGGAAAATCCGGAAAGACATTAGAAAATATTTAAAATTAAATAAGAACCAGATGTTAACAGGGAATTTATGAAAAAATCATAATTAATTCTCATTTGGAATAGAGAGTTAAAAAGAATACAATTCTGACTCATAAGAAATATAATTTTGACTTTGGGACAGGGCATTTCGGAAAGAATTATAATTTTTTGGAAGAGGTAATTTTTAACATGACTCGGAAAATTTTGGAATATAATTTTATTCTGATTTATAATAAGGGAATTTATAGAAACAATCCCTGTTCAAAGTTAGAATTCATCAGATATTCGAAATTTTTTTTCTTACAAATTTTATGAGAAGGGAGTTACTATAGGTCTGAATTATAGTAGAAAATGTTGCAAATGAATGTAATTCTGCATTGGAATAGGCCAGTAGAACAGTATTTTTGAAACATAATAGAAGATTTTCTGAATACATACAATTCTGACTTGGAACAGAGAACTTTGGAAATGGAACGGGCATTTTCGAAAATAAGTCTTTTGCATGCCTTTGTACTTGATATGCGAAATTTAATTCTAACGATAACAAATTATCCGATGTTCCAAATGAAAATTATAACTTTTTTTCTAAAATTCACTGTTTCAAATCTGAAATCACTGAAATCTTTTTAAATGATGAAGAGAAAAAAGGATATTTAAAATCAATCGTTGAGTAGATACCCTATATAAAATTTAAGTGATGAAATTCAGAAGAAATCCAAATTTAAATTCCTCTTTAACGTTCAATATTCAAATGTAACTATGAAATTCCTAGAAATTAAAAAAAAAAGAATACTGAAATTTCAAAAAATAAATAATTTGTTTTACGAATAAAAAATTAAAACTCATAAAAAAACTGTAAAAAGTGGCCTTCTATGAAGGATCTATCATTAATTGAAAGGGCGTGAAAAAAACTATCAGAACTAAAAATAAAAAATAAATTTGTATCATCATTAAAAGAGTTACGAATCATCAAAACAGCTGGCATCTCAACAAGCACTCATTGCTTATTTTCAGAAATAAAAAATAAAAATTCCATTTTTATCCTCGAAGATCTTAAAAGGAAACTCCTAAGATTTTTTTTGAGATAAAAAAATGGAAAAATACGCTATTTTCTAAAAAAACTCAAATTAGTATGTTCTTATAATGAAAAATAATATACATTCATTAATAAATTATGATTTAATTAGAGTAACCTGACAAAAAAATGAATAAAATAATTAAAACTTGAATTTTTCTGCGATAAGAAGTAAATTCCCGATCTTTCCCGTCCAAGTCCCTGCAATTGTAGGTACAATCGCTCGTTAGTTAGTATGTGATCCGTAGAATTTTTTGAAATCGAATTTAATTGAGTAGATTTTTCAAAAATTAGATCTGGAAAACCTGAAATTCATGGAATTTTGAGAACAGACTTCTGTAGCGACCCTGATTAACTCATGGAAAGAACGTCATTGGGAAAAGATATTAATTGATAATGAAAAGTTAAATTTCAAATTGAACTTTCGTACCTCAGACATGTAGAGAATTGTGATAATGCAGACAAGGCCCAAAAGTTTGAAGGCCAAGTAGAGCAAAGCTCTGGGTCCGTATTCCGCTAATGTTCCTGAATAAACTCTGGGTGGAAGCCAGGCTAGGAAGTAGACCACTAGAAACCAGAAAGAGGCCAGGGGGACGAAATGATAAAATTGATATGGTCTGTTCATACAAAGGCAGAGAGAAACGGTCAGAAGATTGAGTCTAAAGAGAACCTGTAAAATTAATTAGGTTGCTTAAGTATTGGATTGCTTAAATTTTGGATTGTTTAAATTATTAAAATGTTATAAGCAGTGGTGTAGTCGAGGCCTGAAGTCACCAGGGAACTTTTTTTGAAGGCCTGAAGGCGCCAAAAGCCACTTTCTTGTCACACGGAAAATTTTTCCCAGTTATGGACCATCCATAAACTAAGTCAACAATTTTTTTATTTTTTGACCTCCCCGAAAATACGAAACACTTTCAATTCTTAAGATTTCATGGCGAAATATATTGCATTTTCAACAAATTTGCAAATTGCAATTTTCAACACAAAAAAACCAGCTTTCAAATAAGAAAATCAACAAAACAGTTTTATTAACAACCAAGCAGATAAACTCTCCAGTAAAAGAGACGATTTTTCCAAAAAATAGATAAATATTTAACCAAATTGTAAAATGTACAAGCCAAAAAGACGATTTTTCGAAAACAGCTGCATTTTTAACAAAAAAGTTACTTTTCAAACAAGTATGATACATTTACAATCAAGAATGATGACTTTTTCACCATAACACATGCATTTTTAAACCAAAAATGATGGTTTTAAGAAAATAGTTCAATTTTCCAAAAATAATGAGATTTTTAACAAAACCGTTTATTTTCTAAATAAATATTTGAATTTTCAAGACAAAAAGACCAATTTCTTTAGAAAACAGTTCATTTTTAACCAAGAATGATGACTTTTCTACTATCAATGATGAATTTTCAATAAAATAGCAAAGTTTTTAAGCTAAAAAGTCGAATGTTTTAGAAAACAGTAGACTTTTAAATTGAAAAAGATGAATTTTTAACAAAATATATAAATTTTCATACAAATAGTTATATTTTCAACCAAAATTTTGAATTTTCAACAAAAAAAATTCATTTTTTATTCACAAGGATGACTTTTCAACTAATTACATTAATTTTCTACCAAACAATTGCAGTTTTAACTAAAACAATATACAAGATAAACTTTCAACTAAAATGCAGTAGCTAAACTTTCAGATAAAAAAATAATTTAAAAACTTAATTTCCAACAAAAAATATTAATATCTTACCAAGAAAATTAATTTTCTACTAAAAAGATTAATCTGCAACAAAGTACATGAATTTTAAATAACATTTTTTTATTTTAAAGCCAAAAAGGCGAATTATCTGCAAAAAGTGGAAGTTTTTACCCCAAAAATATTATTTTTGCAACGAAAACGTTTAATTTTGAAGTCTAAAAAATTAATTTTCTACAAAATAGTAGAATTTTTAATATAAAAGTTAATTTTAAAAGAAATAGTTGAATTTTCAACTATCATTATGAATTCTTATTATTTTTTGTTACAAAGTAGTTATACTTTAAGTCAAACAATATTAATCGATTTTTCAGCAAAAAAATACGAATTCTCAATAAAGCATGTAACGGATGACATTTCAACCAAACAATTGCATTTTTGTCCAAAAAGGATAAATTTTCAATTAAGAGGATTAAATTTATACTAAGAAAGACGAATTTTCAAAAAAATACATGAATTTTCAACCAAAAACTTAAACTTTTATCTACAAGAGATAAATGTTTAACCAAAAAGGGAATAGTTTAATTTTCATTAAAACAATTATATTTTCAAACACAGAGATGAATCTTGAACTAAAAAAATGCATTTCTAACAAAATAGTTAAACTTTTGATAAAAATATGATTTTTAAAGAGTATAGTTGCATTTTCAACAAAATAATTAAATTCCCAATAAAGCAATATAATTTTTAACCAAAAGAAATGAATTCAAAACCAAAAATACTTACAAAAGTAGTCTTTGCAATACGAAAATGAACTTTTACCTAAAAATATAGTTGGATTTTCATACTGGGATTGTGCTCTAAATATTATCTAAGTTTGTAACATTATTGTTATATCATTATTACCAGTTCCTTCTTCTTTTAGGACTACACCACTGGTTATATAAGTTCCGAAACTGAATTCAGCACTCTTACCCTTGCAAATCGGACTAAAGAGACATCGCCCGTTTGCCAGAAGTAATAAAAATGTCCGTATCCCGAAAGAAACAAGTATGCAGAATTAATCAGTCGCAAATGCATATAAATTGGCAAAACATTTCGCGCTCCTGTCACGTGATAAATTAATACCACTGCCTGCATCAAGCCTCTCCATTCGTCAGTTTGCTCTCGGTTTAAAAATCTTGGACCTCGTTCACGGTCTTCGGTGAAAAAAATACCAAGAGCTAAAATATATCCCAAGGGTAACCAAAAACTAAATTCACTGTAATATTTGTTTTCTTTCATAAAGAAATTGGTCCTGAAATGAGAGATTGCTTTCAATTTTCGTTATTTTTCAATTATGAATATATTTTTGTAAATTCAGGGTGGCCGTTTTAATCAGAGAACAAAATTGCCGTTCATTTCCCGGGTCGCAAAAAATTTTCACAATTTCAAACAGTTTTAAAATCCTCAACAAGCTACAAAATCTGGAAAAATCTACATGTTGTTTTGGATTTTTTTCCTAAAACCTTCCTAAATTTTTTGAAAAGTCCTGTAAAATAAAAAATATTCCAGATTCATTTTTCACAATTTTGGAAATCTTTTTAAATATCCTCTGAAAAATAATTCTTCAAAATAAAAAATGATTTTCAATTTTCCTACAAATTTTAAGAGAATGTTTTTATTCTCTTGAAGCCTTTTACAATTTTTACAAAGCTTCTAAATTTTTTGTTTAAAATCTGCAAAAATCTGCAAAAATCTATATTTAGTTTTAAAATAAGCTGTCCAGGGCTGTTTGTTTTCAAATTTTACATTATTTTTTAATGTTTTCACAACTTCGAAATATGTCTTCAAACTCACTTGAATTTTTTGTAGGAATAATAGGTATTCAATATTTATTTATACAACAAAATTCAACAATTTTACTTACAAATTAAAAGTTAAAAAAAAAACAATTAAAATTGTAACGTTCAAAGTTGAATTTTGCTCAGTTTTGAATATTTGTTTTCTAATTACTGATTTTAAATAAACAGTCAAATATTTCAAAATATTAGGCAATCGATCTTTTTCTTAAATAAAATTTTAATCTGAAACAATATGTCAAAGTTAATAAGTCAGAATATAATAATTACTTAATAATAAATTAATAAATAAAAATAAATTAATTGATCAATCATAAATAATAATTATGAATATATTTTTTTCAAGTTATTTCAAAATTTAAAATAGTGTATGAAGTTTATTAATTTTTAACGCTAAAATCTGGAAATTCTTAAACTTTGAACTGATTCCCGAATTTTAAAAACCATTATAATTTATATTCAAAGATATAATAATTGTAACATATAATATTTCAACTAACTCTTTAAAGAAACAGTTAAAGTGAAACTTGAAAAGATTGTTTTTATCTAAAAATTTATCAAATTTCCGATTTTTTTCCGGTCCAGCGGCCACCCTATAAATTAGAGATAGAATATTTTAAAAAGTACCTATCGCATAAGTAAAAATAAGCGAGTATAATAGAGAAGAAGGCCAGAGAAGTAATGAGCGTGTAAAAATCCTGGACTGGGGGAGGTTCGCTTTTTAAAATATCAGATACGTTCGCTTCCTCTGATCTTTCGATTTCTTCCATGGCTATTCCTGAGTACAAAACTTCAGTTTGGTACTGACAAACTCTTCTGTAGAGCCAAATACTTCCACCAGTGGTTATACTGATATTAAACAAAAATATACGATTCAATCGAAATAGCCTTAAAAAAATCCAGGATATTCTCCGATTTTCCGAGCCAAAAATTTCATATTTCCCGGTTGACTTTTAAGCTTTTATAACAATTATTATTCAATACTCATTGCTTCATTACCTATACTATTGAAAAATTAATTTTAGACTTAGCATCTGAAAATTCTCTCAAAACAGGGTAAATAGGCTGAATTTTCAAGAGTTTTCGAGAGTCCAAATATATTGCAATTCCGAAAAGTTGTTTTTTCAAGAAAAAGAGACGAATTTTAGAAAAATTTGAATTTTTGAAGAAATAGTTTAATTTTTAGTATAAGAAGTTGAATCGATTAAAATTCGATTAAACTTCAACCAAATAGTTGAACTTCCAAAACGAATCTTTTAAAATACAGTTGAATTTTCAAACACGAAAGATCAATTTTCAACCAAAAATACGGCTCCTCTTCCAAAAGATGAATAATAAATTCAAAAGGATGAATTTTCCATCCAAAAAGACTGACGTTCCATAAAACAGTTGAATTTTTGACAAAAAAAAAAAAGATAATTTTGTATGGAAATAGATGATTTTTCAACAAAATAATTAAATTTTCAACGAAATAATAGAATTTTTCAACAAAAAAGGTGAATTCTTTACCAAAAATATAATAGCACACTTTTAAATAAAAAAAAAATAATTTTAAACTATAAAAGATGAATTTTTAATCCAAAACCACGGATTTTCTATCCAAAAAGACAAATTTACAAAACAAGTAGATTTCAACAAAAAGTGAATTTTCAGAAAAAGCAAACTTTCAAACAAATAGTTGAATTATTAAAAAAAGATTTGAATTTTCCAGCCAAAGAAAATGAATTTTCAAAACAAAGTTAAATTTTAAATAATAAAAAAAAAAACGAATTTTCTAAAAAAAAAAAATAATTTGCAATAAAAAAATTGAATTGTCAAATTTTGAATTTTGAATTGAAATAGTTGAATTTTCAACCCCTTCCCAAAAAAAAAAACGAATTTTTAACTAAATAGATGAGTTTTTAACCATAACAGATGAATGTTAAAAAAAACAACGAATTTTCAAAAAACAATTGGATTTTCAACAAAAAAGTTCTTTTCTTGACAAAATAGATTAATTTTTCACCAAGAAATATGAACTTTCAACAAAAGAGTTAACATTCAAACAAAATGTTGAATTTTAAAGCCAGAAAGTAGATTTTTTTTAAATAGTTGAAATAGTTAATAAAATAGTTGAATTTTCAACCTAAAAATAAATAATCTACAAAACAATGAAAGTTTTAACCTAAAATATGAATTCTCAACCAAAATAGTTGAATTTCGAACACCAAAAAAAATTAATTTTTAAAACAAAGTTGAATTTTCAATAATAAAAGGAAAGTAATTTTGTACCAAAAATTGACTTTCCAATAAAAAAGTGAATTTTTAAAGAAACAGTTTAATTTTTAAACAAAATGGTTGAATTTTCAACCCCAAGAAAAACCAATTTTCAACTTAATCTGAGTTTTCAACAATAATAGTTGAGGGTAAAAAAAGCAAGGGATTTTCTACAAAAGAATTGCATTTTTAACAAAAAAGGTTATTTTTAACCAAACAGAATAATTTTTTACCAAAAAATAAGAATTTTCAATAAAAAAGTTAATTTTCAACGAAACATTTGAATTTTTCACCAAAATTGTACCCTTTTAAAGACATAAAGGCGAACTATTCTACAAGAAAAATGAATTTTCTACTGAAATGAAAACTTGGTTAAAATTCAACTGCTTTGTTGAAAAGTACTTATTATGGCATAAAAATTCAACAATTCGTTTGATATTTTTTCCTTGTTGACTAATTTTTTTACCTGAAAATTTAATCATTTTCATGAAAATTGATCATTTTGGTTTAAAAAGTCACCTCTTTCTGTAAAAATTTCAAACGTTTTAATTGAAAATGCAACAATCTGGTTCAAAATTAATCTCTTTCGTTTGAAAATTAAACTTTTTGTTGGAATTTCACATTTTCGGGTTACAAATTGAACTATTTTTTGAAAAATTATGTACTTTGTTGAAAATTAATATTTTTCGTTAGATAATAATTTTGTTTGGTTCAAAATCAAGTATTTTGTTAAAAATACATCTTTCTTGGTTAAATACAAATATTTATTTTTCAAAGATGAATTTTCAATCAAAAATCACGGATTTTGTATCCAAAAAGACAAATTTATAAAAAAAAGTAGATTTAAAAAAAAATAATTTTTTAATTTAATGGCCAAAAAGTCAAATTTTCTACAAAATAGTTGAATTTTCAACAAAAAGTGAATTTTCACAAAAAGCAAACTTTCAAACAAATAGTTGAATTATTAAAAAAAGATTTAAATTTTCACCCCAGCGAAAAATGAATTTTCAAAACAAAGTTAAATTTTACATAATAAAAAACGAATTTTCTACAAAAAAACGAATTTGCAATAAAAAAAGTGAAATTTCAAATAGTTGAATTTTCACCCCCCCCCCCCAACGAATTTTTAACTAAATGATGAGTTTTTAAACATAATAGTTGAATGTTAAAAAAAAGAACAACGAATTTTCAACAAAACAATTGGATTTTCAACAAAAAAGTTCTTCGCTCGACAAAATAGAATAATTTTTTATCAAAAAATATGAATTTTCAACAAAAGCCAGAAAGTAGATTTTTCAAAGATATAGCTGAAATAATGAACAAAATAGTTAAATTTTCAACCTAAAAATAAATAATCTACAAAACAATGAAAGTTTTAACCTAAAATATGAATTCCCAATCAAAATAGTTGAATTTCGAACACCAAAAAAATTAATTTTCAAAACAAAGTTGAATTTTCAATAATAAAAGGAAAGTAATTTTCTACAAAAAAGTGAATTTTTAAAGAAATAGTTTAATTTTTAAACCAAATGGTTGAATTTTCAACCCCCAAAAAAGCGAATTTTCAACTTAATCTATGAGTTTTCAACAATAATAGTTGAAGGTTAAAAAACCAAGGATTTTCTACAAAAAAATTGCATTTAAAAAAAAGTTATTTTTAACCAAACAGAATAAGTTTTAACCAAAAAATAAGATATTCCAATAAAAAAGTTATTTAAAAAAAAAAGAATTTTTAACTGAAATGAAAACTTGGTTAAAATTCAACTGCTTTGTTGAAAATTACCTATTATGGCATAAAAAATCAACAATTTGATTGATATTTTTTTCCTTGTTGACTAATTTTTTTTATTTGAAAATTTAACCATTTTCATGAAAATTTATCTTTTTGGTTTAAAAATTCATCTCTTTCTGTCAAAATTTCAAACTTTTTAATTGAAAATGCAACAGTCTGGTTAAAAAATAATCTCTTTCGTTTGAAAATTAAACTTTTTGTTGGCATTTCACATTTTCGGGTTACAAATTGAACTATTTTGTAAACAATTCATAGTTTCGGCACGAAAATGAAATAATTTGGTAGAAAATTTAACTACATGTTTGAAAAATTATGTACTTTGTCGAAAATTAATATATTTTGTTAAATAATAATTTTGTTTGATTAAAAATCAAGTATTTTGTTGAAAATACATATTTCTTGGTTAAATAGAAATATTGATTTTTTATACCAAAATTTTGTTTCTTAAAGTATCAACTTAAAGTATCAAAAATTAATCAAATAAAATTAGGACTAATATTACATCCATTGTTTAAAATATTTAGTTGAAAAATGGAATTTGTTAAAAATTCGCCTTCTTTGGTAGAAAATTAATCCTCTTTAAATTAAGTTTTATATATCGGTTAAAAATTCTGATTTTCTGGTAGAAAATCAATCTTCTTGGATTTAATTTTGACTATTCTCTGGAAAGTTTCTGTATTTTGTTGACAATTTACGTCTCTGGGTAAAAAGTTAATCTTCTTGGTTGAAAATTGTAATATTTGTTTGAAAATTAAACTGCTTTATTGAAAGCTCATGTTTTTGGCTTGCAAATTCAACATTTTTCAGGCCTTTTTTTCTTTATTCACTGAAAAATAATGTCTATAGTGTTATTTTTTTAATATGAGCGCAATAGTATCATCGATTTAGAAAGATGTCAAAATAGTGTAGTGAAGATTCAGAAAAATTCTCGGTTAATTTCCGCTTTTCCGGGCCAGTGGCTGTTTTCAATTATAAAAAATAATTATCTGTATAAATTTGCAATAATTACCATAAAGCAAGAACAACAAGCGAAACAAGTTGTAAAGTAGTAGCAGGTTCAGGAGAACTACAACAGGTGCCATCGTCAAAATTCATATGATCATTGCAATGAGTATTTAAAAGAATTTGTATCTTGTGGCGCAATGACAAAGGACTCGCCAAATATCCATCCGGACTTTGCTCTAGAATCCCAGTACCTACTAATCTGCTGCTTTCCCATAAATGGGCTCCACTATGTGATAAAATCTGGGTAACAAAAAAAAAGTTCCTTGTAAATATACTGCAAAAAGAGATTACATGCCTTAGACTCACTTCAGGTATAGAAAAATAGTGTAAATAGTATCACAAATTTGAACAAATGGTGTCAAAATTCAATTCAAGTATTAAATTTCTATGTAATTCGAGCTTAAAAGTGTATAGTCTGAAATAAAAAAGAGAGCATGGAAGATGACATTTATTTTTTAAGTAAATTGACTTTTGAGAAAAATAGTTGATTTTTAAGAAACCAGTTAAATTTGTAACCAAATAGTTGAATTTTCAACCTGCAAAGATGATTTCTGAACAGAAAATGTAATGGTTATTTTAACCAAAAAATATTAAATTTCTACGAAAAGAGATGAATTTCCAAACCAAAAAGAAGAATTTTCTATAAAAAATACGAATTTTCAACAAACAGTTAAATTTTCAGTAATATAGATTAATTTTCAATAAAAGACAATAAATCTATGAATGAGTTTATAACTGATCAGTACTCATATTTAATTAACACAGGCTTCACAGTATTTTCCC
>JAWWLR010000054.1:41657304-41671738 GCA_035041075.1 Acraspis erinacei
ACTGGGGGGAGGGAACATCAAAGAATTTCTTACGCGTTCCTTTTTTCTAATTATTATTTGAAATATGTTCATTAACACCTGATTTGGCTGTTGAAATTGATTTTTATTCTATTATGCGCATCACACCATTATTTGTTTTATTTCCTTTTTTTATGTAATATTTAATATTATATACACCTAATTAATACAGAGTAGAGGACTCCAGCATTCTTCAAACCTTTTATGAAATCTCTTGGAATTTCTGGAAATCTTTATAATTCTTTAAGATTCTGTCAATTATTTAAAAAAGTTTTGTAAATCCCTCAAAAATTTTTTAATTCTTCATTTGAAAATTCCTTAAAAAACTTTGAATGAAATCCCTTTAAAACGATTGAGCTTCCTGAAAATCCCTTAAAACCCTTTAAAACTGTGAAAATGGTTGAGATCACATGCAATCTTCAAAGTCCCGTAAAAAACCCTTATAATCACTTAAAATCCGTGTTAAATACACGTAGTTAAAATTCTTTTAAAATCCTTTAAGATTTCGCGCCTTCTTTTAAATCTCTTAAAGTCTCTTTAAATCCTTTTAAAACTGTGAAAAATTCTTTAAAAAACACTTAAAATATTGAAATTCCGGTAAAAGTCCTTTATAATCCATTAAAATCCTTATAATCTTCAAGAGTATGTTAAATTCCTTCGGAAATATAAAATTCCGTAAAAATTTTATAATGCTTCAAAAAACTTTAAAGTCTTCGGAAATACTTTCAAATTACTGGAAATCTCGTTTACGGTGAAAGTAATTGATATATTTTTGATATATTGAGTAAAAAATATAAAATCGTAATGAAGGATGGGGGCGGGACTCAAAAATTTCAAAAATCAACCTTAAGTAATTAATGTACGTTTGCTGATGCAGAATTCTGATATCTGAAATTATGAAGTTCCTCAGATAAATATTCGCGAAAGCATAAAAGATACTTCAGAGAGAAGCTTTATTTGTGAGATTGATACCCTTATTTTCAGTTCTCTAAGATAGTAATAATGTGCATAAATTTCGGTAGCGCGGTCATTTTCCTTATTACCGAACTACGCGCATGATCCTCTCGAAAATCCTGTAAGTTCATGAGGATGAACTACGGATATACTTCAAGAGGACTTCCGGAACTTTTGCCGTTAGGAAAATATGTAATATTACCAGTCAGGCAAGTCCGCTGTGCTGAATTAAGGAGAGAACTGCGTAATTTATTTTATGAGAAAACTTCATCACCATTTACTCTCCTGAGGATCCGTCGTTCGTAACTCGAGAAAATGTGATTTTAATCTTGCAGACAATTAAGAGTCATTTAATAGAGCTCATTGTATAATGAGGCGATCAGAGAAGATCTTTTCTATTAATTGTTCTCTGTGGTTCACTTTCTCGCTACTTCGACTTTCAATGAGATGAGTACTTAAAAGCTTACCTACCAAAAATTTTTGTTACTGTATACCGACTTTTTAGCTGGATTACTTTTGATAGTAAAACGAGAAATGGCATCAAAGGAAACTCCACTTATCTTCCCTTTCCTATTCCTCTGTATAACAGCTTTAATCCTTCAACAATTTATGTAATACTTTTAAAAAAAGTTTTAAAAAAATTGAATTTTCCACCAAGAAAGATGTTTCAATCAATACACATAGAAAAAGAATCTTATCCAAAATGATCAGTTTTGAAGTTTAAAAGCCAAATGAAAAAAGTTTAATTTTCCACCAAGAAAGATTTTCCAATCAATATAGAAAAAGAATCTGATCCAAAATATTCAGTTTTAAAGTTTAAAAGGCAAATGAAAAAAAGTTGAATTGACAACCCAAAAATATGAAGTTTCTAGTAAAATAATTAAATTTCAAACTAAAAAATACTAGTTAAATTTGTAGTTAGAAAAATCATTTTCAAAAAGAAAACGAATTTCAACAGAATTTGTTAAATTCTTAATTAAAGAAATTAACTTTCACTGAAATGATGCATCTTCATTCGAAAAATAAACTTTTCAAACAAATAGTTGAATTTTCAACCGGAAAGATTAAATGTTGATAAAAAAAGAATTTTTAGATGAAAAATGGAAGAGTAAAATTTTAAGTTTAAAAAAGTAAGTTTCAATAAAAGCAAACTAATTTTCAACCAAAGAAAATGAAATTTTAATCAAAAAATTAATTTTCTACCAAAAAAGAATAAATTTTAACAAAATACATGACTTTTCAAACATGTATTTTAATTTTTAATGGAATTTTCGATCTGATTGGTGAATTTTCAACCAATAAGGTTAATTTGCAACCAAAACAGGAAAAATTAATAAAAAAAGAACTATTAACTAAAAAAGATAAATTTTCAATAAAATAGAATGGTTTCATTTTAAGTTAGAGAAATAAGTTCTCAACCAAATAAAATCAATTTTCTAATAAATAATTATATTTCCAACCAAACAAATGCATTCTCAATCAAAAAGAATAATTTTTTTCAGCAAAGAAATCTTGAATAAAATATATGAATTTTCAAACAAAAAATTTAAATTTCCAAAAGACATTGAATAATCAATTTTTGATTTAGAATAATAAGTTTTTAAGAAAATGAAATAAAATTTCAGCGTAATAGTTTCAATTTCAACCAAAAAGGTTAATTAGTGACTAAGAAGATTAACATTCCACAAAAAAGGGAGAGTTTCCACAAAATACGTAAATTTGCAATAAAATATTTGAAATTTAAACTGAGGAAAATTAAAGTTAAAAAAGCATGATATAGTTGAATTACAAGTTAAAAAATCCGACGAAATTATCAACAAAATAGTTGAATTTATAAATTACAAAAATCAATTTTAAGCCAAAAATTTGCGAGTTAAATTTTCATAAAAAATTAATTATAATATTAACTAATATATTAATTAATATAATATAATATTAAGATTATAATTAATATAATTAATTATAAATTTTCTATGCAAAGCAGTTAAATTTTCATCTTGCAAATATGAGATTAAAAAAAGTTTTGACTAAAATTATGAATATTTAACAAAAAAGATATTTTTAAGAAAGTAGTTCAACTTTCAACCAATGAGTTGAAGTCTCAGCGCAAGGAAATAAATACTATATTTCAAGCCAAAGAAATTACTAAGTTTAATTTTCTACCAGAAAATATTCTTTTCTACCACAAAGGACACACAAACATATAGAGATTTTTAACCAAGTAGCTGAATTTTCAATTGGAAAAGATAAATGTTCAACCAAACATGGTTGAAGTTAAAGAAATAATTTTAAAAATATTTAAAAAATAGTTAGATTTTAAACACTAAAAAAGATCAGTCAACAATGTAGTCCCAGTTTCAACTAAGTTGTTGCATTTTTAACTAAAAAATTGATTGCAGCCGCTATTCGCGATTAGCGAAAATTTTGAAAATTTAATCGAATACGTATATTAAAAGAAAAATCCTGAGAGCAAAAACAAATTGGCAGGTTGATTCAAGCCAGAACTATTTTAAATACCCTGTAAATTTCAGATTTCTCCATTTTTCTTTCTATTATGTATCCATCTTAAAAAATATGGGAAATCTCTAAAGTGTAAAGTTATAAAGTGAAATTTTTGATATCACAGTATCAATATGTGAAGAGAAGCTCAAGTTTTTAATAAATCTAGCAAAAAGTAACCGCTTGTGCTAAGTTTTGCTTGTAAAAATTATTATTTATATGTATATGATATGATAATAGAAAAATGTTTATTTCATTAAATGAAATATTACAATATAGATCTGAAATTTTGTTCAGTGTCATCGTGAACATAAGTGTCATATTTATTCTACTCTTGAACCTCAAAAACAAAATTTTGATATGAGAATAACATAATTTAATATATTTTTATGACAATTATTCCCATGAAACACGGTAAATGGAGCCTTATAGAAAATTCGAGTAAAATTGAAATATTTGAATTTAATTCTTCTTTGATGAATAGTTTATTTGAGAATAGATAAAAAGTGTATTTTTCATGTTTTTAAATGTTTATAAAATATTGAAAGTACGGCGTTAGATTATTACACACGCATAAAGTCATATTTGGCGAATGAAAAAATAATCTGTCAATTTTAAAGAACTGTAATTAATTGAAAAGATGATGTCATTAATATTGAGTTTACTGACATTTTTTCGCTGCAATAAGGAAACTTCTGTGAATCGTGTACAATAGGGTGGTCCAATTATTTCTGTCGAATGTTTATGCATATTTCCCGGAAATTTGTTTGAATCCGCAATAAAAATGCCCGTTTTTTAGTTTGAAAAGTTATATTTAGAGGTGGCGCAAGCCCCATGAAGTTCAGCACTCATTTCCCAAAAGAAAAAAGACATTTTTTTTAATCCTATTCAGAATCGTCAATTTTAGCTAAATCTAGTTGAAATTCAACAATTCTCTTTAAAATTAGCAATAGAATACGAATAAAATATTACTTTGCAAATCATACCCCCAGCAGTCTGTTTTATAGGGTCTCAAAAACCCCCACAAGTGAAAAAATAGCTTTTACGAATTCTTGACTCTAATTGTGCTATTTTTGGCATTTTTCTAATGCAAATTGTTTCTTATACATGAAATACTACTTTATACTGATAACTAAATGTTTTAGTAAATTGTTTAAACAATGTTCTATTGTTTTAGAAATTTTCTCTAAGAATAGTTTTGGAAAGTCGCGGTTTTTTCAAAATCGTTCCACTTTTTGTCCAATTTTCAATTAGAGTGAGGTGAACAATTAATAAAAGTAATGAACATTAACTGTTTCAATAATTTATTGTCATTGTTGATAATATTCAATTTGATTAATGCTAGACAGTTGCGTTTTTGTTGTTCAAATTTTCCACTAGTTGCCAATTTTTCTATTAGAGCATGGTAATAATTAATGCAATTTCTGAACATTTTAATTTATTTTTATTTCTTATTTGTTCATAACTATAAAGGCAAAGCAAACTTAAACATTTTAGATAAAACCAAACTTTCTACCATTAAGCAAAGAAAATATTGTTAACATGATTAACATTAATATTATCATGATTAATATAATTATAATTTATCACTATTATGATAATAAATTATTTAAACAATTATTTTTGTTATCTTGAATTAATTATTAAAATAACTGATGTTAATACTTGACGGTATACTGGTCCAAAAAAGTTTTTTATTAACAAAAGTATCGCCCTTCGTCAAAGGGTCACTTGCTAACAACTGCTAATGAATGGGCAATTATGTTTTGTTAAAAGCCATTTTTTCAATTATGGAGTTCTTTTGGGACTCTATAAAACAGACTAATGTGGTTAATATTTAAATAGTAATATTTTATTCGTACGGGAAATATGTGTTAAACTTCATGGAGCTTGCGCCACCTCTAAATATCATATATAAAAAAATGAATTTATTTTGGTCGAGATTCATAGAAATTTCCGGGCGATATGCATTAAACTTCGAAAACAAGATTCTAGTGCATTTTTGCACCATCCAAATGTATAACGCTTTCAATACATATACAATTTTCTGTAAAATCCATAAGAAAATGTTAAGAAATAAACCGGCTTTTATTTAAAATGCGTGCGCGTAGTGCACAAAATGTTCCAGTCATTGACTGAGGCACAAAGGAAAGAGAAATAAAAAGCCATCTGCCAGAAATAATATTGATCCGTCAGATAGGTAGCCTGACAGTTCTAATTAATTTTTTTCCTTTTGAATTTAACGGACTCGGCAGGTGCACTATCTATGTAATGCCAATGTAGATGTGCCTGCCACAATACCGGATTTTTTGCAACTATTTTTCCTCGTACAAGGGATCGCACGAAATGGAGCTGGAAGAATCCGATTTTCTGCCGTTCAGGCTGTCCAGGCAGAAAATGGTGTAAAACTATTTCCGTGGTCAATGCCAGGCATAGAGGCAATGGCAGTTCTTTAATAATAGAAATGCCAGGAAACGGATTTGTTGAAGTTGTCTTTAAAGAACAGAAAAGAAAATTGAATTGATCTAAACGAAAAGCTCTAAGAACTATAGAGTTCAACTATAAGTATAAACAATTTTAATTGAAAGAATTCTTTTCAAAACTTTTTTTTTACTATGTTCTACTCTTTAGTTTAGTTTTTGTCAGTAAAATTTCTCATTTAGTATCGTGTTTTCCTACACATCTCATAGATCGTCTTTCCTGCTTTCTTGTGCCTCGAAACTCTGCAGTGCGAAAGCACTTTGAATCTGAGTTCACGATCGCAAAGCGTTTTGTGTTGGCAAGACGGTAATCTGTTTAAAATTTCGCTGCGTGAACGCGACAGTAATTCCTTTTTGCATGGAGAGCTTAAGATTTTAGTAGTGGAACTGCATCATCTTGTGAGTAAGAAACCCGATAGTTAATGAACATCCTGTGTCGGCGTTTGAGTGCTACCATTTCTAAAACACGTGCTTGTAAATTAAACTTGTTTGAAATCCAAAATTAAAGGAATTTTGTTGAAACACTTTAACTAAAGATTAAACTCATTTCCTAACTTCTTTCTTTGATCTTCTTTAGTTGCCCAGAAAAAATTAAATGGTTTAATGTTGTTTTGCAACATTAAAGGAAGACAGCATTAGTTTTCGTTCATAATTTTTTGTAATGACAGCTCATTAGTCTCATTACCTGAATAAAAATTTTCCACAGCAGTAATATGCCACAGGCCATATATATTTTGACGCAGAACACCAGTTTTGCGTAATTTTGGAATATTATTGGGAAATTAATTAAATTATTTAATTAATTATTTTAAATTATATTTACATTATTATTTTTAAAAATCAAAGAATATTTTTATATCAGGTAATACTTCCTTGAAAAATTTGAGTTCCCTGATTACTCGGATAGCACAAAAGTTTGAAGAGGGGACTAGTCGTCCCGAATTTTTGCGACGACTAGCCATGCTTATGATAAATATTGGACTAGTCATCCCGAATATTGGGACGACGAGAAACTTCATTATTTTTAGTTTATTCATGAAACTTGAAACCATGAACACCCTTTGTTAGGGCCTGTAATTGTTGAACCGCGAACCCCCTATCCAACGGGATTTTTACCGGCTACATTTTTTGTGTACATTTATTTAGGGTCATAAAAAAATCAGGTTATACGCTGGGGCGGGGGGGGAGGGGGTTTAAAATAATAAAGTAGTTCAATTTTTAATATAATTAAATGCGAATTTTTAACCAAAAAAGATAAGTTCGCAAAAAAATGTAATAGTTGATAAGGAAAGATTTTTATTTTAAATCGAAAATAGTTGAATTGAACTTGAACCAAAACGACGAATGTTCGAAAAAATACTTAAATCCTCAATATAAAAGATTTTTCAGTACAAAGAGGAAGAAAAAATTTTACCCAAAATGTAGTTGCAAAATAGTCGCATTGTCAACCAAGAAGGTTATTTTTTTACCAGAAAGATTAATTAAAAAAATATATATTTAATATTTATAGCCATATGAATAGCCGGGAACCATGCGGGTAATCCAGTAAATTCTCAAAATTCACTTTATTGGCTTTTTGTATTTTTCAATCTGTGCTGCGTGTCATGCTGAAAAATTTACCGAATAAGGATTAGCACCTTATGGTTCCTGAAAATTCAAATAATGAAACTTTGAACCAAGAAGATTAATTTTTTATAAAAGAAGATGTATTTTCAACAAGCTACATAAAGTTTCAACGAAATAGTTGAATTTAAAAAATTTTTTAAATCAATTTTAAACCAAAAATATGTTAGTTAAATTTTCATAAAAAATTAATTTTAATATAAATAAATGAATATTCTACAAAACAATTACATTTTTTATGCAATGCTGTTAAATTTTCATCTCAAAAAGATGAAATTAAAAAAAGTTTTTACTAATATTATGAATCTATAATCAAAAAAAATATTTTTAAGAAAGTATTTCAACTTTCAACCAATGAGTTGCATTCTCAGCACAAGAAGATAAATTTGTAATAAAATGTATAAAAGTTGATATTTTAAATACCAGAAGACAAATTTTCTACGAAAAAAGAAACATTTTTAACAGTGTACATGAATTTTAGACTAAATACTTGGATTTTCGACAAAAAAGTTATTTTTCATAAAAAAAACAAATTCACTTTTTCAATTTCAATTTTTCAACTAAAAAAATAAATTAGTATCAAAAAATGGAAGAGTTTCATTTCAGAAATTTTTATTCAGAAAAAATTAATTTTAATGAAAAAAAGGAATCTTCTACATAACAATCGAATTTTCTATCACCCAGTTGAATTTTCCACCAAATTTTCGATTTTTCGAGACAAAAGGGCGAATTTTCTATAAACTTACATTCTAAATCCGGAAATATGAAATTTGAATATAAAAGATAATTTTCAGCCAGATAGTTACATTTTCCGAAAGAAAATTAAGTCTTACACTAAAAAATGGAGCGGCAACAATTTAGTTCAATCATGATCCAAAGAAATGAATTTTTAAGAAAACAGTTTAACTTTAAACCAAGGAGTTGAATTTCCAAACTAAAAAGTTGATATTGGAGCAAATAAAAAAAATTTTAAGCTTGAATGAGCAACAATTAGACTTAACCACAAAGACGAATTTTCAAGAAAATGCATACATTTTTAACCAAATAATTGAATTTTCAAACAAGAAAATTAATTTTTTACCAAAAGAGACGAATTTTCACTTTTTAAAACAATCATTCAAAATTTTAAAAAAAGATTGATTAAAGTCGAATTTGAAGCCAAAAAATATGAATTTTCAGTCAAATTGTTGCATTTTCAAAGGAAAAAGAAGATTCTTTTCACAACACAGTTGAATGTTCGATCTATAAAGAATAATCTTGAATTATGATTGGAATTATTATTAGGAACTCATTATAAACTTGAACTGTGTACCTTTTCTTGATCAAAGTCAAGCATAAAAAAATGTAAGTGCTTTCAATGTTCCTAATGACCATATTGAATCAACTTTTGTTCCATTCTGTTTCAGTACCGTCAAACGGAGTAATTTCGGACATGTGGGGTAAATTCGGACATTCCTTACTAATTAAGCCTTAGTTTAAGCCTTAGCTGGTTCTAAATTCTGATAAAAATCGCATTAAGTAATTTAAACTATCAATTTAGGGATGTCCGAATTTAACCCGCATGTTCGAAATGACTCCTTTGGACGGTATGTTTTAACACCATTTTTATGTTCGGAATTTTGTTTAAAGTTTAAGTGATCTCTTAATTTAAGATCGAGAAGAAATCTATTTTTTATTAATAATTTTTTCGAAAAGAGCATGAAAAGGCATGAAAAAGATTAATAATTAAAAACCAGGCTTCGAAATCTATTTTATCATGAATAATTTCATGCAAAATGGACATTAATTAATTTCTCTGAAAATAATAATATTAAAAATTCGGTCTATACGAATAATTATTTAAAATTACAAAATTGTAATGATAAACTTCCTTTGTAAAGGTGTATATATTGTGATCCTATATTTTACACAACAGTACATCACGACAATAATTAAGATCCTGTTGAAAGTCACAAAAGCAGTCTCGAAAATGGAAGAAGTCTTATTTTTATATGTATATTGAAAAACAAAAAATTAAACGTAACAACAATGTATCGAAAAATACGTGGTAACAGTATTCAAAGTCACGAGGCAAACTAAACATTAATTTCTAACATAAAAACTCTGAAGGCATGCCAGATTTTTTAAATCACTCCATCTTACTTTTTAGAGAGAACGAAGCATTTAACCAAGACACTTTTTTATACATAGAGCTTTTCGTATGAAAGCACAAGTTGTTTAATTTTCAACAAATCGCTTATTTCGATATCTAATATTAATTTTGCTGATAATTAACATTACTAACATTGTTCTCAAATAAGCCGAATGCAAGCAATGTTGCGTTTGTCGATTGATTGTTTCATTTGAACCGAGTTGGTACTAGACATTTGTACTCGTGCATAGGCGTAGCCAATGTCGTTCCTACATGTGCAATGTGCATGCTGTAATCAGAGAGATGCGACGGTCGTTAACGCTTGCAACTATCGTGACCAATTTAGTGCGAGTACATACAAGGTGTTCAGATTGAATTTATTCGAAAATCTATCCGTAAGGGTACTTAATAATAGGGCTTTTCTACAAAGTTCAATCCAAACACACATTTCAATCCTCTCCAGCTCGCAACTTCAATTTAACTTTATTCGAACTGCATTTAGAAAATTTATGTTAAAAATTGCTTAAGAACTCCTTTTCGTAAATTCAAGTTGAAAATGGTTTAAGCAGTTTTAAAGTATATTAGGAAAGAAATTTTTGTTTGTAGTATTCGAAATATTTTTTTGTAAACTCAAGTTAAAAATGCATTCAGTAGACAAAAGTGTTTTTGATAAGAATCTTACTTTATTAGTATACGAATTGCTTTTCGTAAATTCAAGTTAAAAATGGTTTTAGCAGATCAAAAGTATATCAGAAAAGAATTTTATGTTCGTAGTATTCAAATTGGTTTTAAAAAATTCGAGTGCAAAGTGGTTTCAGTAGTTTCAAAGTGTATTCGATATTTCAATCCTTTTCAACCAGAAACTTAAATTCAACTGTATTCGAACTGTATTTAGTAAATTCAAGTTAAATTTTTTTTTAGTATAATCAAAGTATATCAGGAAAGAATTGTATGCTTGTAGTAGAAGAACTGTTTTTCGTAAAAATTAAAGGTAAAAATTGTTCCAGTAGATTTAAACTGTATTGAAAAAGAGTTTTATGTTTTTATTATTAGAACTGCTTTTCGAAAATCCAAGTTATAAATGGTTTCAGAAAATTAAAAGTGTATTAGAAAATAATTTGGTCTTGTTGTACTCGAATTGGTTTTAGAAAATTCAAGTTTAAAATAGCTTCAGTAAAATAAAAATATATTCCAGAAGAATTTTATGTTTGCATTATTAAAATATGTTTTGCTTAATTAAAGTTTAAAATTGTATCACTAGATTTAAAGTGCATTCTCTAAATTTTGATCAGTAAGAAATGAGTCACTCTATTAAAACGGTAAGAATTTCTACTGATTCTCAATGGAGTCTCACTGATTTAAATAGCTTAAAATGGATCAATGAATTAAATAAAAAATTGTTTCAGCGGCTTAAATGTGTATTAAAAAAGAAGATTATATTTGTAGTATTCGAATTATTTTTAAAATTCAAGTAAAAATGGTTTCAGTAGATTCAAAGCGTTTTAGAGAAGAATTCTACGATTGTAGTTGTCGAATTTGTTTTAATAAATTTAAGACAAAAATGGTTTTAGTGAATTGAATATGCATTATTACAATTTAAATCAGTGAGAAATGGTTCAAGGACTTAAATTAGTAAGAAGGTTCATTTATTCACAATGAAATCCCACTGATTCAAGTAGGTAGAGACGGCTCCCAGAATTAAATCAAGAAGGATCTTAACTCATGAAGAATGGAATCTCACTGAATAAAATTTCAAAAGTTTTATAAAAAATTTTTAAGTTTTTAGGATTTTAAATGATTTTTGTGACTTACAATTAAAAACAGTTTCAGTAGATTCAAAGTTTATAAGAAAATGATATTCTGTTTGTAGTATTCAAGTTGATTTTTAGAAAATTAAGTTAACAGTTATTTCAGTAGATTAAAAAAATGTTATGTTTGCAGTATTCAAACTACTTCACTAAAATTCAAATTCAAAATGTTTCCAGTAAATGAAAATTGTATGAGAAGAGAAGATTTGATTTAGAGTATTTGAACTACTTTTCGTAAATTAAAGTTTAAAATTGCTTCAGCAGATTAAACCTATATTATGATAGAACATTATGTTCTTTGTATTCGCACAGCTTTTCGTAAATTCAAGCTAAAAATGCTTTCAGCTGATTTAAGGTATGCTAGGAAAGAATTTTATTTTTGTAGTATACGAATTGTTTTTCGTAAATGCAAGTTGAAAATGGTTTCAGTAGCTTAAAAGTCTATTAGAAAATAATTTTATGCTCTTATTATTCTAATTGATTTTCGTAAATTACATTTAACAGTTAATAGTTTATTTAACAATAGTTAATAGTTTATTTTACAGTTAATAGTTCCTTAAGTAGTAGATTAGTTAAAAAATGGTTCCGTAGATTACAACCGCATTAGGAAAAAGGTTATGTTTGTAGTTCATACCCAACAAACTTTTGGAATTTTTGAAAAGAAGCCTGACTGAAAAAATTCAAAAAGTTTCATTCGATAATTAGACTCCAATTGCGATAAAGCTAATGTGGCGCAATTTACCGAGCCACCTTGTACGTAATGAAGGGCTTAACTTAGTGCTTCCCTCTTGTTTCTCTCGATTAACGTATATCACAGATAGGGAATTGCTCTGGGATTTCAAATCGATGAAACTTGAGTTCGATAGAACACGCGTATAACAAAGGGATGTATCCTGAAAGACCGACATACGCTCTCACAAAGCTACGTATAAATTTCTGCTTGGTTCAATGATGCTATCAATCACCAGAAGTAATTAACCAAGCGTCTCGTCATCCTTATCCTTGCGCATCCTGCAGTCGCTATCGAGATTTGGAGCATATATATATATATATATATCTATATATATATATATACATAAAGCTAATTTTCATTCCTAAAATTCAAAAATAAATCCATATAATACGTAAGTTTTAACGTCCCTAAAGTTTCCCACAGATATGGATTTGAAACTTCTGTAATTAATCTAAAATAAACTAACAGTCGTATCAAAAAATTAAAACACCCCTAGATTCGTCTCCAAAAAATTTCGATGCGGTTTTTCTGTTTAAACAAATTTTTAAATAATTGCATTACTTTTTATATTTCTGAAATTGTTGTAAACAAAATAATTGTCAAATTGAAAAATCAAACTAAAATAAACAAACAAAACCGCATCGAGATATTTTCAAGAGGAATGCAATGGTTTTTTTTCAATTCGACAATTATTTTGTTTATAAAAATTGCTGATCTATACAGAATAATGTAATTGCTTAAAAAGTCGTTGAAACAAAACAGCAACAAAAAACGCATCAAGATTTTTTGGAGAAGAATTTAGGTGTGTTTTTATTTTTTTGATATGACTATTACTTTTTTTAATTATTTACACAAGTTTCAAATCCATATCTGTGGCAAACTTCAGGATCGTAATTTTCAAGTAACAATTCGGTTAAAGAAACAGCAACAGAAATGGTTCATTTGAGGATAAAAAGCACATTAGTAGAGTAAAAAATATACTTTCAGTCGTGTAAACCCTACCAGTTTTATTTGCGGCATGAAAGCACTGAACTGAAAGCAATTAAATTTTCTGATTACGTTATGATTTTAACGAATATTTTCGATCTCTCTACTGCAGGTCGAATTTTTTTATTGTCCAGTTAAAAAATAATAAAGTCATAAAACTGTAACAGTTATGCCGAAATGAATTATTGAATAGAGTAAATGTTTTTTAATTTCTTGTATTGAGAAGTGAACGATATGAGACGATTTTTAATAATTTGATAGATGTTCTGGGCAATATGTGTGAATTTCTTGTTTTGGTTAATTGTTGCTAATAAGTGGGATAGACAGAAGCACAATACTAATTTGTAATAGCAGAATGGCATGAAGCAGTTATAGTTTCAGTGCTACTATAGAAATACAATTCCATTTTGATTGTTGTACATTAAAGCATCATTATTAGTGCATCGAATGAGAATTTTGGTTTAAATTTCTGCAGTAGAAATGCTGAAAGGGGGTAGTAATAATTCCACATAGAATAATAGAAACACTAATATTGAATAAACATTAGATCATTCAGTTATTACGTAAATAGTATTTTAACATAAAATCGTATTTGAATTTTACTATAATATAGCATATGGCATTAGTGATCAATTCCATTTCAAATCATGCAAAGAGGTCGCGTTTATGGCGTCAAAATGATTTGGTATTTCGATACATAATTCTAGGGTGAAAATAAGGGAATACGTATTTAATTGATTGCCAAAAATGTATTTGCTTGTTATTTAAAATCATTTTAACATTATCACTGTTAGCTTGTAAATGGCTAAATATCTCGAAAATGTATTGAAATATTTTTTAATAATCTTCAATATTTCAAATGAATTCAAGAAAATTCAGATATAGGTATATAGACCTGAAATTAATAATGGTTAACCCATGGGTTAATTTATTGTAGGAAAAGTGATGCAAGTGATAATTTCATTTTAAAACATGATTATAGTGACTTTATCTTAAAAAAGTCAGGAAAAATTGATTTGAGAAGAAAAAGTGACTAAAAGTAACTTCGTGGCAGTCCTTACTATTCTCGGTGGTTATTAAAAGTGCTTCTTACAGGAATTCTCTGTATTTTGCTACTTTTTTCAAAAACCCCGACTTTCACTGATAAAAAATTCTTCTGATTTTTTCTTAATATCCAGGATGAGGGGGGGGGGGTCCGAAG